>JABAJW010017925.1:77001-96604 GCA_018855395.1 Arthromyces matolae
AAGGATTTTAACACCGGCGGCTAACCAAAAGTCTCTTTCTAGAGGCTGACTTGAAAAACATCGTATTATGACAATTTCTGAAATATAAATAATACATCGAGTGTGGTGATTCTGCAAAGGTGGTATCGTTTTCAGAGGTATTCTTTCCTGCTCAAGAGAGCTTCAATCGGCAAACTTTTGACGGATGGTCTCCAGTTCCTCATGTAAGCGCTCATAGTTGTGACTCAACTTCTTTAGATCTTCAGCGTCCATCAATTCGTCGTCCCCGTCCGAATCTGTGACCAGTCCACGTTCTCCATTTTGAAGTAAAGTATCAATTTTGGTCTTCTGAGCAAGTAGGGCCGTAAAGGCGTTCATGCATTGCGCGTAGGTTGTTGTGTAGCGCATGCGCAAACTCGCGTGATCGGTTGGAAGAGGGCGTGTAACGCGTTCGTTGCCTTTAGTACGTGCCTTGTGTCGATTGGCATCTGGAGGGGGGGAAGGTGCCTTGGATACAATCCGACGTACTTTTGGACTTTCACCCTCGTCCTCCGAAGATGTATATATTGGTGATCCGCGCCGACGTTTTCCGTTGACTTTGATGTCACCAAGGGCCGAGTCACGACTCGATTGCTCGGCTGAAGAGGCTTCAGACATCATATTTCGAGTCGCGTGGGCACTGGCATTAGGACGTGGGGGAGGATTCGACTTCTTGTTGATTTTTGGCAAAGACAAGGGTAGAGGGGATGGTTCTTTGCTCTGCCTTGGACGAGGAGGAGGTTGCGGCGATTCGCAAATAGGCGTGGCTCTAGAGCGTGGTTCGATTGAAGACGTTGGGACAACTGAACCATTCTCCGTTTTGCGTTTCTTATGCGGCACCGAGACGCTTGCTGAAGGATTCGCATCAGGACCTTCGCGCAGCACCTGTTTGCGCTTAACATTAGGCTGTCTTTCCTGTTCTGCAGCACCTTTGGACTTCGCGAGTCTATCCCGTTCAACCTCCGAGAAATAGGCGTCCGACTCTCGTAGTTTCTTAATCCGGGAGGCCATGACAGCCTCAGTGGGCGTTTTATCTTTGGATGAAGTCTGTACCGCTGGTGCTCCCTTGGAAGTTATTGAGGGACGGTTGGCGTGCATGGCCTTTTCTGTCGGCTTAGGACGAGAGATGGCGGCATTACTTGGAACTTCGGGTAGTTCGATAGGATTCTGAAGATTAGATTTGCCAGCTTGAAAACCAGAACCTGGCCCTCTTTTAGCCAACGCTACAGGTTCCTTCCCTTTCGCTACAGGGTCGTGAACGCGAACTTTGGCTGTTAAGCTTTCGTCCTTCATCGGTATCTCCGCTCCAAGATCAGGTTTTGGTTTTGGTTTTGGCTTCCTTGCCTCGGCTGAAGTGATGCCATTCCTGGTCGGGAGATCTGACATTGTCCGCTCCCAGGAATGCACTGCAGAAGCTTTCGGTGGAGCCGTCGACATAGTTGGGCCGTCTGACTTTGAGGATTTGAAATTAGCCCATACTGGATCATTTTCACTGAGTCGTGGCAAAGATTTGAGCTGTTTCTTTCCTTCCTTGAACAGATGTAATCGTTGCTGTTCTGTTAGACGCGGCCACTCTTTCGGGCGCACTAGAAGCCATGATTCTGCTTTAAGGCACCATATTTTGTTTCCCACGTCTTCGCCTTTTTTCAACGGGGATTTAGGCTCAGCCAACTAAGAATGAAGATCAGAAGACCGTGATAAGTGCAAAATGATTATAGTTTACCTCGTTCAGCAGGTTGACTGCTGCGCGTTGGGTGGCGGCTGATTCACCACCAGCGACTGACCTTAGTATCGCGTCTCGTCCGCGTTCCTCCAATGTAAGGCATCGTAGAAGACGTTCACGAAGACCAACAAGCGAAGTTTCTGGAAGTTGTGGTGTAGGGCTAGGGGATGGAACTCTTGCAGATGAGGAAGTGGAGGCGCTGAGTTTGGCTTGGTCAGAAGGACGAATGGCATTTCGAAACAAAGGAGTTTCTTTTTTCTTCTTGACAGCTTTGCTGGGAGGTTGGATGGGAGGAGTGTCGATGAACTTTGTTTTGCGATCGTCACGTTGCTTCGCAGCCTCCAAAGTCTTTTCGCGGATTTTTCCCTTTAAATCATCTCCAATTTCACTATGTTCTATAAAGAGCTTCTGGGAAACGTTTGCATAGAGCTTGAGCGCAGTGTTGTTGCCATTTCGCTCGTTTCGTGGCATGCGAAGGTAAACTTCGTGAGGAGTTTCTTCCTTCTGCATGCGCATTGGATAGAAGGTACCGTCAATATGTATACCCTAACGTCTTTATTAGAGACAAATAGGGCTGTTTAAAGTGAAAGCGGATGCTCACTGGAGCATTTCCAAGCTCCACAAATGCCTTGTCCTTATCGGACATAATAGAGGTCAAAGCGTCTATGGTTGAGGAAGATAATCGAACAAGCATTGCAAGTTTTGGTTTAACTGGTACATTTTCTCCTGGATTTGTGAGGGGAACGAGAGGAAGTGTTGACTCTGGGAGAGGCATATGGTGGTTATAGTAGTAGAAGTCTATTTGTCTATATTATGTTTTAAAGATGATGTTAATCTAATCTTATCTATAATGTACCTTGACTTTCACCGACGGAGAATCCCCGCACGTTCGTCAGGTGGTCCTCGTGCGCATCCCTGAACTCTTCGCTCGCTTAGTTGCCTCAGCCTATCACGTTTGTTGATTCTTTCATACAAATGGCCCATTCATAGCTATCAACGTCTAATTTCTTTCCTTCTCTCTACCCATGACACTCGTCGACATTTCACGCTCTGCTGCTGCTTTAACAGCAGCTATCCTCGTTCTTGCTGTTCTTGCCCAAGTCCTACGTCCTCAACTTAGGTTTATCTGGCATTGTTTCATTCGACCTCTCAGCGCAACTGATCAAAAGGATCGCTTGGTCAAGGTTTGTTGTCTGGAACTATCTATCCCAAACAGTAATTCATTTTTCTTCCCTAGTTCTACGAAGGTCAGGCCGATATTTACGACAAAACCCGCAATGGTCTCCTTCGTGGGCGCAATACCATGCTCAGCTTGTCTGCAAGTCATATACGCTCATTGCGCGCATCCAATCCCAAAAAAAGACTGGTTTGGGTTGATATCGGAGGAGGAACAGGTCTGTCTTTTCCATCAAATTCTAACTTTTCTTCTTCTCAACTGAGATGTTTTCGCCTCCTAGGACATAACATCGAACTCATGGATAAACATATACCAATCAAGTCTTTTGATGCTGTATACCTCATCGATCTCTGTGAGCCTCTGCTCCAAGTTGCCAGGAAGCGATTCGCTGCCAAAGGCTGGACCAATGTTTTCGTTTTGTGCCAGGATGCAAGCCAGTTCGTTCTTCCCGAGTGGTCCGATGGCAAAGACCCGAAAGGGAGTGTCGGTTTTATCACGTTAAGCTATTCTTTATCAATGGTAAGCATGTGCACCGTTTACAAACGGTCCGGCTCTGAGCGTACAATGCATCAGATTCCAAGCTACTATCCGTTATTGGACCGCATTGACTACGTTCTCTCACCGGAGGATGGCCTCTTTGGAGTCGTCGATTTCTACACTGCTGGAAAGCAGCCTTCCCTTCATGAAAAGGCCATTGGTGGAACTAGCAAGGAATGTGGTTGGCTTTCCCGTTGGTTTTGGCAAATCTGGTTCGACTTTGATCATGCACGTGCCCACGCTCCTTCTTGCCCATTCTTTCCTCAATTGTTTCGACACAGGTTTCTCTTGGATCGGCTCGCAGATCGTACCTCGAATACAAGTTTGGGACAGTGAGTCCCCCTTCTTTATCGATGAGCATAGAGGCTAAGTCTAGTTAGGTCAAAAGCTACAACGGACGTAACCAGTTCATAATCCCCTTCATCGTTCGCATGTGTGTAGAGAGTTTTCATAGATTCTATCTCTACTTATCTATCTTTTCAGCCCGTATTACATCTGGCTCGGCCGCCCTCGCTCCTGTGACGTCAGCAAAGTCTGTCATGCCTTTGAAGTAGAAGGTGGAAACCTTCTTGGGAACTGTTCTCCTTTGTTGTTACAAGATGCAAAGCCCGCAGATTTTGTGCCGCCATTGGAAATTGGTGAACCTGTTTTGGCTATGAAAGAACAGACAGTGAGCGCTTCGGTCGTTGTGGACATTACTCCACCACTGAGCTCGTTCCATTATCATGTCAACAAAGTACGCTTTTGCCCCACTTTTCTTTTGCCTCACTCATCCTTGACCAAACCTAGCCCTCGCGTCTGCCATATTATGAGCAGCCTGTTCACAAAGAGTTCAGGACATACATTTACTCCTTCACATGGGTTAGGGTTTTCTTATAAAATGCTTGTTCATGACAAATTTGAACTCCATCACAGGAAGATCCCTTCGAAGATATGAAACATTTAAATCTATCAAAAGATGATTCTATGTTCGTGATCACTTCGGGAGGCGACAATGCACTTCACTACGCCATTGAGAAGCAACCTAAACGCGTGAGCTGTTATTTTTCATTGACCCGACGAACGAAAGTTGACTTGAAAGGTTAGATTCACTGTGTAGATATGAACCCGTGGTCAGTCAATGTTTGTTTCATGACGCTCTAGGCACACCTTTTGAACTCCTATAGCCAAGGTCACCTCGCTGAACTTAAGCTCGCTGCTCTTCAAAGTCTTTCCTATGATGAATTTTTTTCCCTTTTCGGAACGGGACGTCATCCCCACTTCCGGAGACTGCTCGATTCCAAACTCGCGCCCCACCTTTCTTCTAGTGCTTATCAGTTCTGGCGATTGAACGATGATGCCTTCAAAACTGCGTTTTACATGCGGGGATACAGCGGATGGGCACTACGCGTCGCACACTTTATCTTTTCCGTTGCAGGTGTTACAAAATATGTTCACCAATTGTGTGAGTGCGACACCCTGGATGCCCAAGTGAAAATATGGCAGACGAAACTTCGACCCGTTCTTCTGAATCCCATTGTTGTCGCGCTTTTGAAATCGCCTGTCTTCTGTTGGAATGCACTTGGCGTTCCCCTTAACCAACGTCAGATGCTGTTGGAAGAAGGCACGATATATGATTTTATTTGCCATACCCTGGACCCGCTTATCTCGACATATCTGCTCAAGACTGGAAATTACTTCTATTTACTAGTATGCATTACTTGCTTTCAACTTCACATTGACGCTCACTTGACCTTCATCAACCAGGCCCTTCTCGGACATTATACCCCAGCTTGCTGCCCCAATTACCTCACCCTCCGTGGATTCAATGCTCTCAAGTCTAACAAAGGCGGTTGCCTAGATGCTTTCCGTCTTCATACGGATTCCATTGTGAAGTCCGTCCTAAATTCACCTTTGCCCTCTGTCTATATGTCCAACAATTTTTTGTACAGCGTCCTTCGTGGGCTTTCAAAAGGTTCGCTAACCCGGGCACTTATCATGGACCACTTAGACTGGTTCACTCCTGGATCTCGAGATGTCGTAGAGGAGGTTGCAGAGTTCCATCGTGTGCTCTCTCCAGGCGGTATGATCTTCTGGCGCTCGGCAGCGAGGCACCCTTGGTATAATGAGGTGTAAGACAGATCTCTTGTCTGTAACACTCTACTCATCATGTTGTTGTCAGTTTCACCAACGCCGGATTTGACGTTGAACCTGTCGCCATTCGTGACGGCTCTCGCGCTATCGACAGAGTGAACATGTTAGTGAATCCACTCTCCCTTCTCTACCCTTCACCCACCGTGTTTCTCCCAGGTATGCCTCGTTCTGGCGCGCAATCAAGCGGTCATAACATTCGCATAATATCTTTCATTCATGATTACAATCATGATCACGAATACGACTTCACATGTTCCTCCAAATATGTAATAAATTTGCTTGTAAGATTTGCTTCATCCCAGGAGACTACACCCTTTTCCGTGGTCCCGAGTGTAATGGCCTTCTTATGAACTACTACAAACTGTCGTTTGAGCCTTTGTAGTTCAGATAGTGTGAGCTTGCGTGCAGGAAGTGCAACGGAAACCTTCGACAGCCCAGTTGAACCTGGAATAGACAAACGCTGCTCTCCTCCCAGCCCAGTTTGCTCTGCCAAAATAGCCGTTATGATGGCGGTAGTAGTTTGTTCAAGAGCGTGCAATGCGTCTGTGGGAGCCTTGATAACCTGATAATTTTCGTTGTAAGAGATATACAGGTATGTAAAAAAGAAAGGCGCACAGAAAGAGTTCCAGAGTTTGGAGGTTTTATGTTGCCTTGAGTAAGTGCTTCCCAGATCTGCGCCATTGGTGGAGTGTCCTCGTCCCAGAGGACGGTAAATAGAGGTGAATCCCATCGGACCATGGACGACGGTTCTTCATACCCGAAGATCAAATTTTCAAGACTATCAAATCAAATGAATATTTTTCAGAGTCACTCTCAGCAATTGAAAAAAGAACTTACGTTTCTGGCGCGTACTTTTGATTTTCTTGGCGCAAGTTGTTCCATTCTCTGCATTGTTGCTTGAGCGCGACTACATAGACCTTTTTCAAGGCAGGTAAACATCCAATCGATGATGACTTGCAGTAACTCGACGTACAGTGCAAACCCGCAGTTTCATTTCTCGTGCAGCACAGTACATCTGATACCGAAAACCTTTAATGTAGTTCAACTCGTCGACAATAAGGATGGTGTCCATGGCCATTTGGCGCTGGATTGCGGAAAATAGTGCACCACGGGCAGGTTTCTCAGAGCGGCTGTCTGATACACATCCATGAGGAATTTGCGGTAAACAGTGGGGGATACTTACCATCGTAGACATTACGCTTGATACCGAGACCATCGCCAGAGAGAATGACAACTTTGGTTATCATACCTCGATAGCTTTCATCTGTGATATAGACATCGATTGCATCACGTATCTGTTCCGCCCTACGAGTCTTGCCAGAACACGGAAACCCAGATATCGTCACCAACGCCATGACAGTGTGTAACAAAGAGAGAAGTCAAGGACGATAGTTTAATTTCATTACAAAAAATTAAGAAATCATTCAAATTTATGATAATGTTCTCTATATGATAACTCTACATGTTGCCAGTCCAAAAAGACTAGTTACAACACCACAAGGCATTGTTGGGAGTTGCCAAAAATTACTGAAAGCCGAAGCTAACAGATGGGTTCGGATGTGTAATTTGCAATCAGCAAAAAACTGTGTCTCGGTATAAACCTCACTGACGACAGTACATGCCCGAGCACAAGAGATAAAGAATATCGAGAAGTAAGGTGGATTCTTTTTATAGGCTTAACGAGCGCACGGACCAGTGTTCAGATCTCGTGAGAGCGACCTACCACTTGTTGATTTGTTTATGACAGAAAAAGTCCATCTTACATCGGGCTAAGGAGTAGAAGATGTCATGAAGAGTTCAAGCATGTCAATTGTCGACATAACGCTCGATTTCCTTTTTTCACTTTTTTTTTCTTCTGTTGAGAAAAATGAGACAGAACTTGAATTTAAAAGTAATTCCATCACGCCAAGGCGTGACATTTTCGTGACAAAACCAAAGATACTGGCAAAAACGGTTTGGCACTGGTTTGGCATTTAGACACGTTGCCGTTGTCGTCGCCGTTGTCCTCAACTATCGCCATTCATTTCTTCGTTTCTTCCAGCTTCTGCTTAGGCGCTCAGCGAGTCGCCTTTCACTGAACATATCTTTCTCTGCTGGGCGGGTGTCCTCCTTAACCGTCCCCTTCTATTCTCGCAACTGTAATGAACTCTTTGCAACCCGATATCATACAGTCTCATCCTCAGCAAGATCTCAAGGACTCAACGGTCGCAGGAACAACCGTGCCAGAGGATCGTCTGTGCCCAGGATGCAGAAAACCGGCTGTTAATGAGCAAGGAGGACTAGTTGTTGCATTCGGGTGTGTTCAACTTGTCGTGACAGCGTGTTCCAACGGGCGCCTTACCTCTCATAAATGCTCTTGCTAATAAGCCTTTCTATATAGTCAATCGTTTTTCCATGTCGATTGCTTTAAATGCGCGAAGTGTGGCAATAAAGTCACAGCTGATACCAACCTCCTCCTTCTCTCGGACGGCTCCCCGATCTGTACCAATTGCACATATAGCTGCAATGTTTGTCGTCTACCGATACTGGATGAGGCTATCATGACCGGAGATGATTCGTATCATGCGCATTGCTTCAAATGCAAAGTGTGTAAATCTCGTATCGATGATCTTGTGTTCGCCAAGACCAGCCAAGGCATATATTGCATGAATTGTCATAATGAAAGGATGGCCAAGATTCGGAGCCACGCACAGAAGAAAGCTGAACGAGAGCGAGAGAGGAAGACTGGAGGGAGTGCCTCTTCAACGAAATCCCGTGCGCGCGCCGCTCATCAAGCAGGAACCAATGGGGCAAGTGATCATTCAGTGGCTTGAATGTATTAGTTGATTTGACTCCTGTAATTGCTAGGCTTCTCCACAGATCCCACAAACTTTGAACGCAATGAGCCCTCGCAGCACAGACGTCCTCCCAAGTACGCGTTCAGTTGCAAAACCGATCAGCTCGTATGTCAGTGATGCCTTCGAGCCATCATCCTCAATTTCCGTAACCATCGCTCCTCCCGCCGAATCTGGACATGTGCCTTTGCCGCCGTATCCTTATAAACCTAATATTTCATTGGAGTCCGAACGCGGGAATCCATTAAAGCAGAGCACCCTACCTGCCGTACCTTCTTTTTCTGCAAATGTCAGAGAGGAACGGCGGCGCAGTTACGATGATGGAGTTCGCCCCTTGAATATTTTATTCAACAAGGACGAGTCAAGTCATCAGACAGCGAATACGCCAGCCACTCTGTCTGCAGTGACGGACACTCTGATTGCGCCTACTTCAAGACAAGACAAACGCCGATCCATCAATCCCGGCAAATCACTGTTTGAACGGAACGCACACCCATCGACTCAAACCTCTCAACTCTCACTTTCACCTCTCTCCCATACCTTTCCCTCTAATCCTTCGGCAGATCGTGCACCTACACCCCCCATACCAAACGGTCGAGAAACGCATCTTACCACTTTGTCCCCCTTACGCGATCAATTCCCCCCTAGATCTCCCTCCTTGTCTCGTCCAACCTCTCACGTTAGTCTGCAAAGAAGTAACTCCAGTCGTAACTCCTCGTCTTCGTCAGGACTTCCCTACTTTGATGAGCAAGATCGCTCACAACCATCCTCACCCACACGCTCCGACCATTCTGAAGATCAAACCATCGTTATTACAGCGCCCTCTTCCACTGTCGCCGTCGGTTCTGTCCCTCCTGCAAAGACTCGTACAAAAGTGCAACAAAGCGTCAATGTCGGGGACGACGGGAGCCGTCTGTCTACGGAGACGAAGGAGCTGGAAACGATTGGTCCATCTGCTGATGGTATCCGCCGCTCGGAATCGCGTCCCAATTCATCTGCTAGTTTGGGCGCTTATTCAGTTTCCCGGTCGCGTTCGGTTTCCCCAGCGCATCGTGCGGATGTGCCGCATGGTATTGAAAGCGAAACAGACACAGACCCGGAGGACGGTTTTGAAGAACAACAAACATCAAAATCTTCTGTGGTCCCTACACTGCTGACAAATGATCTTGAAGAATCTCTTGGTTCGGCAGATGGTGTTGTTATAGAAGAAGCAGATCCCACAACGCCTTTGCTTGAGAGTGGTTCGGAAGACTTGTCAGAGTCTTCCCCTGTGGAACACACTTCACATTCTACCTTCATTGCACCTGCTCTCCCTCCCATCCGCCTTTCGTTAAGTTCCAATGACTTCTCCGAGATTTTCAGCTCAGTTGGAGGTTTTCCTTCTCGAATGTCACTCAGTCATCTGGCAAAAATACCAGAGGCTGAGAAGGCAGGATTACCGACTGTCACTGATTACGACGCTAATATCACGCCAACCATCCGCCCTCCTTTTCTACCGTCAATGGTGGAAGAGAGTGAAGCTGAGGACGATACTATCAAACCAGAAGGAATGTTTCCGCTCTCAACCGTGCTGCCGGTTATCAACGGTCAAGTGTCTTTCGAAAATCCTGACTACCCTCCCATTCCACCTACAAAACCTCTTAAAGTCAGTGGTGGTTTTCGGCGTTCCAGTACACCAGAGGGGTCACAATCTCTGTTGACCACAGGAAATAACGCAGCAACATCTTCTGTGTCTTACGCAACTTCAAACCACTCCGATAGCATGTTAACCCGCATCACATTGACAGAGCCTGACTCGAAAGGTTCCACAACTATCTCGGAAGATGGCCGTGAAGACCTCGTTACTGCTCGTCTACAGGAAGCAGTTGCTGATGCACGAGAACGTGGTGTGCCATTGAAGATAGACAGAGCATTTGTCGAGGCTATCTTGTCAACGCTGCAGATGCAAAGGGCAGAATATGTGCAACTAAAAAGTAAATTTGACGGAATCAAAGTACGTGGTCATTTTAATGTGTACAATGCTTTTGAATCTCATCTACTGTGTTAGAGGACGAGCAGACAGTATATTGAAGGGCTTACTGTAGCGCAAGCGGAATACGATCGAGAACTAGAAGCTCGCCGGGATGCTGAGGCTGAAGTGACTCGGTTGCGAGTCCTCCTGTCCGGTCAAGTTGCGAAATTGACGGCTTTATCGGGCGATAATAGGAAAGAAAAATTGAGAGAGCAGCTATCTAAAGAGCTCCATGAAAATCTTTCTGGCCTTGAGCTTGACCTTTCAAACCTCAAGGTCGAGCGTGATATGGCTTTGGCTGAAGTCGAAGAACTTGAGGCGACGAAAAGGTCTGAGATCTTTGTGGATGCTTGTTAATTGCTCAAACTTTTTGCTAGCGGGTCAACTGATCTCCCCCCTGCTAATCTTGGCCGATCTTTGACTAAACGTCTTGAAAGTATCAAGCATCAGTACAGACGCGATCTGGTTCCCTTGACGAAGGAGAAAGAAAGCCTACAACGAGAGATTGCCGAACTCAAAGCTGTTCGAGACGTTTTCCTGGAAGAAACGACTGTTCTCAACGCTCGGAACGAGGAACTTGCGCAATTGAGTGCTGCGTATTCTCGTCGTATCGAAACTGTTCCAGAGGCGCCTCCTAACGATTACCACGACCACGGAAGAGCTTTATCCATGGATCATCAACGTGCGCAACCTTCCTATCATCCTCCGCCGGTGTCCATGTCCCATTCATTCAGTTCGTCCACGTCATCAACACTTCATGAGGAAACCATAGATCTTCGGCCTCCCAAAGTCCAGAAGCAGGATTCGGACCATACCCCCTCCAAATCCAAATTCATGAAATGGGGTTCGCGGTCGAAGGAACCGATTGCGCAGCCAATCGTTCCAGAAAAAAAGATAGCTCCTTTACAGCACAACTTCCAGCAATTGAGTGTCCTGCGATTCACTAGATGTGATCATTGTGGAGATAAGATGTGGGGTTCTCAGCTGCGCTGTACAGGTTCAGATCTCGTCCTCTCTCTTCGTAAAGATGTCTTATGCTGTTTACGGCAGTTTGCCCGATTTCCATTCATGTGCGATGCATCGCTCAACTGCAGACACCGTGTATTCAGCACCAGCACTCCCACGTCCAACCGGAGTTCCCACCTGCACCTCTACGTGCGTTAAGCTTTTTACACGCAAACCATTTTTGACGATGGATTTCATAGCACCTTCTATGTTTGGTCGCGACCTCGTCGAACAAGTTCGTGCAGATGCTCGTGGAGAAGATCTGCGTGTCCCTGTGATTGTCGACAAGTGCATACAGGCAGTGGAAACAATCGGCATGTTTGATTTATTTGGGTATAAACCTTGCAAAATCTGACCTGAATTTCTCAAAGCGCTCGAATACGAAGGCATATATCGCAAGTCTGGCGGGGCTGGACAGTCGAAGGTCATCACTCAGTTATTTGAACGCGGAGATTATGCGTCATTCGACCTTTGCGATTCTGATCGCTTTAACGACATTTGCAGTGTCACCTCAGTTTTAAAGAAATATTTCCGGTCTTTGCCGGCTCCACTGCTTACTTATGACCTTCATGACGAATTTATGGCCACTGTACAGTTAAAAGGCCAAACTTCACGAGATGCGACAATGTTGGACCTGGTAAATCGACTTCCCAATGAGCATTATTATACTCTACGAATGCTCATGTTGCATCTACATCGGTTCGTTCGTTATGGTTTCTTTTTCAATTTTTACCAATCTGCTTTTCAGGATCCATGAGCTCTCGGATATCAATAAGATGAACGCGCGGAATCTTGGTGTTGTCTTCGGACGTGAGTAAAAAATTGTAATGACATTCTTAATACTGTTAATCAAGGTGCAATGTAGCCACACTAATGCGTTCTCCTGACCCAGCACAGGAATTCAATGATATGGCAGGCAAGGCCCTTACCATTGAGTGGCTTGTAGAAAATGCCCCTCGGATATTCAATGCGCAAGGCGGTCATGGATCGACTAGTTATCACCAATAACTTCTATCACTATTTTTATTTATTCCTCTCCCCTTCATCTACTGGTTCAAAGGAACGCATAGCATGCCTTCTCACACAGATGTATATTAAGACCTTTGTGGATCCTTCCGGACGATCGGGACCACTTTCCTTATACCCATCTCTTCTCAGATAACCCGGATTGGATGTACCATGACTGCCATTCAATATATAGACACAATAAAACAGCATTTTCATTATGAGATCATCTGCTGGATTGCGCAGTATAGTCACCGCGTATTATCAACATATGTCAATGATCCATCCCTACAAGCCTTCTCGAGACCGTCGAGTCTTGGGACCTGTATCAGATCGCAGGCTACAGTACAGGAAGTGACGCCTAGGTCCCGACGCTGCGCCTGCAACGGTGGCTGCAGAACGTCCAGGTAGAGGGGCTGTATCTGCGCCACTGCCTCGAATACCCAAAGAGAACATTCGATCAAACACTAGACAAAAACTGATTCAATTGACAGAAAGTGAGAACATCATGGTCTCGAAGGCTCACAAGTAGCAGTGAAGGCTCTTGCACTAGCCTGGCAGGCAGTTTGCGTGAGCGACAAGGGAGGGCTTACGCCCTCAAGCATACGGAGGTATCGAAAAACCATAGATGGTTGGGGGGGCCCTAGACCCGTTATTTTGGATAAGCTCAATTACGAGGGCACGGTCAGACTAACCAAATCGAAAAACTGCGAAATAGGCTTGCTTCCACTTCTCTTCTAATAGTCGGGCACATAGTGGAGGTTCCGGGCATGTGGCGCACTGTTGAAATTTACCGCTTTAGCAAAGGATTTTCGCATTAAAAAAACAAATCAGCATACGCATTGATACTCCTTAGCGATCAAGGTTAACCCCAACTTCAGAACACGTTCAAGGAACCAGGTGCGGCTAGATATTTGTTGGAAAGATGAGAGAAACTTGAATGATCTTTATTGCATACCGTTTCTCGAGCTTCAAAAGGGTTTCTTGTGATAAGGTGGCCATCTCTTCATCCGACCAACCGCCAGGATTGTCCAGAACAAATCGGCTTGCTTCGCGATAAAGTTCCTCCTCTTCAAATAATTCTGCTATTCGCAAAGCCTTGATAGGTTTGCCAGCAGCATGTGTGAGGAGGAATGTAAGGCAGTCACGCTGCAGTGGCGGGACACAGAGCTTATGCGATATATTCATGAGACTTTCGACATTATTCCAAGTAATGGTACATTCAAGACTGAAGAACAAGTCAGCCGATTTCACTGAAGTGGATGAAAAGACAAACTGGGGATATACATATTTGAGAAAGTCGTGGAACGAGCTGGCCTGTGTTGTATTTAGTGACTTCCTCAGGATAATCTAAGCAACACGCCTACACGTTCTTCCTTCAAGACAATGACAGCATCGGGCCCGTGTGCAAGTCGAGATCCTCTTATGGTGGACGAATCCAGAGTTGTTCGTTTTCGTTGGCGATCCATTTCACTTTTATGCTCACTGCTTTGTAGTTTTGCAAGGCTGCCATCCCTGGCACGCGTAATCTCTTCCGATAGAGATTTTGCCTCTGAGGAAGAGCTCTGAGAAATGTCGTCTTTACTGTCTGTGTGTGCAGCTTCGTGTTCGGAAATAACGTTCAGTTCCGAAGGGTCAAGATCTGGGTCCATTGGTGCAAATGTCATCTCGGTGGAAATATCGGACATAGTCTTTGCTCTCTCTCCTGGAATCGGAGGGGGCTGGGAGATGGTGATAACACTTGACATAGAATGTGGTCGTCCATGACCCGTTTCAGACCAATTACCACTCAAAGCAGCCTCGAAGAACGGAGATGCAAAGAAAAGGACCTCCTTGTGTGCCCTGTTTCATTGAGACGATATTATTGACAGGGAAGTCTATGGTGAAGAACAATACGGATGCTGACCAGAATGTGGTTCCTTCAACGACGATTTTGACAGTCCCTGGAAAACGGCTGTCTCTAGTGAAGGCCTCGTCGATGTCAATAGCCTCTTCGGTATCATCTCCCATGCTCAGCTCAGACTCAATGTCATCGGTTTCGCATTCCTGAAGAAGCCACGGTGGAGAGCCAGACGAGCGAAATATGCCAGAAGCAGCGGCATGAGTCTCTGTGGGACTGAGAGAAGCAGAAGGATTGTGTGGTCCTCTAGAATTACGAGCAATGAGAATGTGGGACGGGTTGGTGGTCATTGATCAAGAAGTTATAATATGGTACAATCAAAACTATCATAGTAGATGTCAATTTCACTGTTTTATTATCCGTTTCTGCTTAGGTTTTCGGTTTCTCTCTTTTTTTGTCGCCGCTGCCTCTTCTGCTGCTAAACGCCTTTGCGCTGAAGCTTCATCTGTCCTTTTTCCAAGCGTTTTGAAAGTGTCTTCATCTTCTTCGTCGCTCTCGAGGTCGTCTTCGTCTTCATCTTCACCATTCAGCTCAATTTGGTCCTGTACTTCAGCCCACTCCAGCTCTGATTCCGTAGGGCTTGCCTTGCCAGCGGGTCCATCTTCAACCATATGTGCATCCGAGAAAGGATCGGGTTGCACAGAGCCTAAGAGCGACAACATTTCATTAGCGATCGTTAACCTATATAGGGTCAGATTTGAATAGACATTGTGCAAAAAATTACACACCCGATGACGGTAAAGGTTAGGTAGCCATTGGCATCCCCAAGTTCCCCGCGCGTCAAATGATGAACCCATCTACCACCATCTTTTTCATCCTTGTTTATGGATGACTCTCCCCCCGTATCATCCGTTTTTGTCACTGCCCCATATTCTGGGTCATTCTCAGCAGGTCCATATTCAAATTCCCATTCGTCTTTTGGTATATGATGTCGTGGTATTGACACATTGAATGTGCGATGCAAAAGAAGGGAGATGTGATCTGGCGAAGAGAGACTGATTTTGCCCTCTGTCCACAATTGAGCCTCCCTCCAATGATGACAGTACAATGGTAGGACGCACTTAATTTCATGCCCACACGGGGACTCCAGACCGTGGCTTCGAATTCTACCCGACAGACAAGAAATGGACAGTCTGCCTTTATTGAAGCTGTCTTGGAAAGAAAACGAAGATTTGAATGCGAGAGGACGACGCCATTAAGGGCGGGTATATATCTAGAACAATATTAGATTAAATCAGGTGAGTAATAGAGAGCACTAGCTTCATGACCATCGAGTCCAGAAGTTCCTCTACCCCTCCGCGTGGGTTCCCAGAAAAAGCTGGCGGGATCGACACCACAAGAGAAGTTCTGACGACATGAAACTCTGTGGTCGGTGTAGTGCTATGCGTTTTGCCCTTGTCCTTTCTGTCTGGCTTCTCTTTTTTCGATTTTTTGGTAGTCTTCTGCCCTATTTCGTGTTCTGCCTGCTTGCGTTTCTTGAGAGTTTGTTCAGACATAAGGGCTGAACGCTGAGCTTCAAGACTTCGGTGTTTATCGCAGCCAAATTTTTTGATGCACACGTGACTCCAATTACCCTTCGACGACGACGACAACGACCCCCGAAAAAAAATGGTGCGTAAACTCTGTATATATAGACATTCACTGACTTTTCTTTTTTCGCTCAAGTCATCTCCAAAAGTCATAGTACAAATCTTAGTAACTGGAAGTCGAATTCTCGGCAAAGCTTTTTATGAAGCAGGCAGACAAGCGGTGAAAAGTATGTCAGTTTTTATTTTTACTTTCAAGTCTTGCCTCTTATTGGAGTGGATGAAAGATGCAAAACAATCACCACAAGCTGTAATGGGGGGTGACGCCGCAGGAGTTGGCACGGCCACTTCAAGCTCCCCTACCGACCAATTAACACGACAACACCGGATGACTCTAGATGAAGCCAATCTCATACTTAACGTTAAACGTGAGGACTCTTTAGAACAAATTTTAAAGGTGATATATGTCCACTTTTATGAACAAATACTTTTATTTTCTAACCACTCTTTATTCTTTAGCATTATGAGCATCTCTTCAAAGCCAATTCCCCCCCACCTCCACCAGAAAAACCCGTGAAGGCAAAAGCTCCACAACCAGTTCATTCCCATTACCTTCAGTCCAAAGTCGTCTGCGCCCTAGAACGAATACAAGCTGAGTCCAAGATTCAACAGCCTGCAGCAACGGTCCCACCGTCACCATCCGAAATCCCTACTGGAAGTAAAAGCTAAAAAAGATCGGGACGACCGATATATGTTACCCACCCATGCATCAATACTGTATTACCTACTAAAACGCACACCTCTCCTCCTACGTTGTTTAATACCTTTTTATCCAGGAAATATACATGTGACTAGATAATCTTCTATCTACTCGAATATTTGCGGCACGAGCAATCTCACTCTAATCCACTCTAATCTAGCACAGCATATTTTGACAGATGCGGAGGTATAGCGTTTTCCAACGACTTCGATTTCAACCACGCCTTGGAGAACAAGCGACTTTGATACCTATAAGCACCGTCACACAAAATTGTCGCTACCTTCGATCCTGCAGCAAGCATGAGTTTCAAACGATTCTTTGCAGGCAAGTATATAGTATACCTTTTCCTAGCTTTCCCGCCAGTTCAACGGCTGCAACAACATTCAATGCAGAGCTGGCGCCAACGTAGAGACCTTCGGTGTGCAAGAGTTCGAATACCATCGCGATAGACTTCTCGTCAGGGACAGTAAATGCGCCAGAAAGCTCATTCACAAATGTCGCGAGATTGTCCGTCACTCGACCTTGTCCAATACCTGCAAAGTTGACCTAAACCCAAGATATTCGCCAGTTACAAATAGCTAATGGTACCTTCAGTAATCGAGCTCCCGTTCCGCTCGCTGAGTTTCCCTCCGCTTTGAATGTAACTGGTCAATACACTCCCAGGTGGGTCCGCGAGCCATATCTGTGTCTTCCCTCCGCTCTTCTCCTTGAGGTATCTTCCTGTTCCTGCAAGTGTTCCACCCGTTCCCGTTGCACAGATAAATCCGTCAAGTTCTCCCTGCGTTTGCTCCCATATTTCAGGACCAGTAGAGGTATAATGTGCATACGCATTAGCCGTGTTGTCGAACTGGTCTGTCCAGATAGCATTATCGAGCGTCTCAGCATAGTCTCGAGCTTGATGGTTATAATTCAAGGGGTTTTCGTAAGCAACAGCTGGGACTGGCCGGACATCTGCACCCAGCATCCGTAGCAGATCGATCTTTTCCTGGCTCTATTCAAAATTTAGGAAGATGTGAAATAATCTCATAAATTCAACCCGACCTGAGTATTTGGCATGTAGATGACGCAGTTATAGCCGCGTGCACGACACACATGCGCCAGCCCGATGCCAGTGTTTCCAGCCGTCCCCTCTACAACTGTCCCGCCTGGCTTAATCCTGAAACGTCACAGATTGACAATTTCCAAATCCACCGGGCGAAAAGAAACTTACAGGCCGTTCTCTTCTGCATTGCGCACAACTCCAAGTGCAGCACGATCTTTGACACTCCCTCCTGGATTCTGAAACTCAGCCTTTCCGTAGATTTTGCAGCCCGTCTGTTCCGATAATGTCTTCAAATAAATCTTTTGGGATTCAACGTGAGCGTGAATTACCATCCCAACTAAACAAATCTTACAAGAGGAGTATTTCCCACAGCTTCTGTAAAGCCATTAACTGTGGAAGCAGTGGCAAAGCCCCTTCGGCCTGCCACTATGCGGAGGCCGGCAAGCATGGAAGAGGTTGGAAGGGAGAAACAATAAATACACCCGAAGTTCCGTCTCGAGCTGTATTAACCATGGCCAGGTGAGCACGACATCGAATTATATAATCCTTGCAAGAAAAATTATTTAGACAAATATCGCCTGTCCACAGCTGAACAAAGTAAGAGAGGATATAAGCTTGCTATTGAGAGTTAAGTGTATGACTCTACTGCGAGCCGGGTAAAGGACGTCATGAAACTGCAGGCGTGTGGACAATTCTGTACGTTACAGGTTTTCGTGGGTGGCCATGAACAGGGAGGGTAATAAGAAACACGGAAAGGCATAGGGACTAAGGGTATGTTGAAATAAATGGAAACGTTCGCTCCGCAAGACAGAGAGATAATGGAAAATATGAATACAGCCCAGATAAAAGTGGGGCGTCAAGGATGCCGTCACTGTTGGCGTTTCTTGACGTTTTGCGAGAGCCATTGCAGGCCTTCAAAAAGACCTTCGCCGGTTGTAGCACAGCTTCAAAAAAAAAGGATTCGTAAACCCTTTGTGGAAAACAGCTGGCAGGGAATAAAAAACGTACCTAGGGTGAACATACCATGACCGATCCCTCATCTTGTGGAGACCGAGTTTCTCCGTCACCTCTGCGGGGGACATGGCTGTAAACACTGTCAGATGCTTTGGGACTATGGTAGTAAGGATATTCACCGCCCGGTAGGTCCTGTTTATTTGCGAAAACAAGTAGTAAACACTCTTTCATCTCTCGGTCCCCTAAAATCTTCTGTAATTCAGTCCTCGCTTCGTCAATACGATCCCTATCTTGACTATCGATCACGAAAACAAGGCCCTGGGTGCCAGTGTAATAATGTCTCCAGAGAGGGCGAATTTTGTCTTGTCCGCCGACGTCCCACACGTTGAATTTCACATTCTTGTAAGTTACTGTTTCCACGTTGAAGCCGACTAAAGACAAGATGCGCACATACCACGTTTTCAACTTGGTAATATTGAATCGAAGATGATACATACCAGTTGGTATCGTTGTGACTGACTGGTTCAGCTTGAGTTTGTAGAGGATCGCTGGATTTAACATGTCAATGAACAAAGTCTATCATGTCAACTCAACCAACACCCACTTGTTTTGCCGGCCGCGTCAAGGCCGAGCATCAATAATCTCATTTCCTTATTTCCAAAAATTTTGCCTAGAAGGGAAGGAAAAAATGGAACCCCAGTTAGCCGGAAAGGGAGTCGGTGACGGTTGACCACGCACCAAGAGCCTTTGAAAGATTTGCACCCATATTGTTGATGATGATGTACAGATATGGTGTTAAAGAGCGACTGGAGAGGGTAATGAGTGATTGAAGGAGTGTGTTGTCAAAGCCAAGGTCAAGACGCTCACGGGCGTGGAGGTCAAAGAGTAAAGTTTAAACACTGACAGAGCCAGTCACGTCTCGTCACGTTGTCTCCCATCAATTTGTCCATAATCAGAACATGAACTAGCCTTGCAGTA
>JABAJW010017926.1:0-68699 GCA_018855395.1 Arthromyces matolae
CGATACTATATAAATACTAACTTCTAGAGCCGAGGATTTGGATGGAAGAGTCTTTACCAGAAGTAAGCCAAAAGATTATTACGTTGAAAAAGAAGCTTGCCTGGTGGTGGTACATAAATCGATGCATGGTCAATCTATTCTTACCTTCACCCCACTATGAACATCGTCCAAGCTTTGCTCGTTTTGAGCGTCCTTTCATTCACTACCAACGCGCACCCAGCAACTCTTCCTTTCATATCTCTCCCTTTGCGCCACCCACCTCCCACAAATGCTCCCTCCCAACTCCCCCCCGCCATCGTCCATCAACAACATACTAATCGTGCTCTACGTCGTCTTGATTACATGACTGCCTCTCTCAATCCTGTCTCCGACGACCAGCTCCTCCAAAATCTTGCTCGTCGTGCAGCCGCCCTTCCTCCGCATATCCAAAAACGCTACTATACTCCTGCCCTTCAGGACCTCGCTCGTCTCGCTGCTCAACATGGCGATCATTCCAAGAACTCTCCTGCCGTCAACGCATCTGAATTTTTGATCGATACCTATCCAGATGGTGTCATGCCCGCAAAAACGCCCAAGTTCAAGAATACAATCGGGCTCGAAATTCAGTCAGTGCTTACATTTTACCATTGTTTCCAACCCTCTCTAACACCCAGACCCAGATCTCAGGATGTTGGTTGTACGTTCTCCATGCGTCAAATATACCGCAACCCACTGCTAACCTCCCCCTGAAGACCTAAGCACAGTTCGAATCGGCACTCCTCCACGCGACTTTCACCTCCTCATGGATTCAGGTTCGGCTGATCTCTGGACAGGCGCCGAGGACTGCCAACCCTCTGACCCTGATGACGAACAGGAGGACTGCGCATGTTGCTCTTTCTTTCAAACTTTCACTCATTCTAATTTCCATTAATTAGGGTACACATACTTACCTTGGTCCAAACTCGAGCTCCACCTTCTATGATACCCAGAAGCCCTGGAAGATTACATACGGCACGGGCGATGTCTCTGGTACTCTCGTGAGAGATACAGTCTCCATCGCTGGACTCAATATAACCAACCACACCTTTGGCGTTGCGCACAAAGAAAGCGCAGAATTTACCCTGTTTGTCCCTTCTTCCCTTTTCTCTACCAAGCATTACTCACACCACTAACAGCGATTACATACCTTTCGATGGTCTCCTCGGACTTGCCAAAAAGCAAATCTCACGCCAACTAGTCCCTACCCTCCTCGAAGCCCTCGTCAGTACCGGAAAGCTCAAGCAACTTATCGTCTCTTACCACATCCCACGTTTCGCGGACGGGAAAAACAAAAACAACGGCGAGCTTACCCTTGGTGCGATGAACCCTGCACGATACGATCCCAAAACCCTTGTGACCGTGCCCAACGTAAGCCAGCTTGGATTCTGGGAAGCCAAGTTGCAGGATGTTGTCGTCAACGGGAAGAGTATGGGATGGAAGAACAACCGAACGGCGATTTTTGACACGGGAACGGTGAGGATGAGCCATCCATCCATTCATGCTCGAATGTCGATTTACTTATATCCTTAGACCCTCCTCCTCGCCCCACCCACCGATGTGAACGCCATACACGCTCACATCCCCAATGCCACATTTCACAGTGACTTGCAACTCTGGACTGTCCCTTGCGTCGTTCCCAAAAACGCCAAGTCCATATTCTCCCTCACTATCGGTGGTCGATCCTTCTCTGTCGACTCGCGCGACTTGGCTTTCCTTCCCATCGACGCCGCAAATCCAAAGGGAGAATGTCAATCGGGGATATCAGCTGGGATGATTGGAGGACCTCAAGAGTGGTTGGTTGGGGATGTGTTCTTGAAGAATGTTTATATGAGCACCAATGAGGGAACGGATAAGATTTCCTTTGCGAATCTTAAAAACTAGACCTCTGGTGGTTCTTCAAACTTTCTTTTTCGCTTGGGTTGAGATCGGTTTTCGTGGCCGCCCCTCTTTTTTTTTGGACATTGGACCTTCCTTCTTGACTTTTCGATGGCACCAACTAACGCATACATATTACAGTCAACAGACGCTATTTGTCACATACAGTCCACATATTTTCTCTGAAGCATGGTACTTCATCCTTACTTTACATTCTATCTTTACAGCAGATCAGCAGCATCTATGCGACATGTCGGGTACATTTTTGTCTGGTACATATCTTTCGCCTGAGCGTTCTTGTAACTACCAAGTACTATTGGTGCAATTTCTATTCATTGTCATTCGATTTTGGCGCAAAAGGAAAGACCCAGGAACTATGTGGCGTAGATTCAAAACACTTGCATAAAGACTCAGGAAAATCAAAACCTACAGAAAACAAATCAACTGGTTGGTGGGAATTTTCGACGTAGTGTCGTCGTGTTGAATGTCTGAATTGGATTGTAAAAGATTTTTTGGAAAAGGCTTTCACCGCTCACCACCATTTTGGTCGATTGATCCGGCGGAGATTTCAAAATCATCATTTGACTTTTTCATGACGTTAAACAATTTGTTGCACGCATCCGCCTACATCCGCTCTTCCGTTCTATCTTGCTCTGACATTTGAAGACCCTCTAAGCAGCCATGACCATAACATGTCATCAAATGCACTTGAGAGCCCTGACGCGTCTTTTCGGCATCACTTACGCTACACGTCTTTGACAATGGCTTGACCAATCTTTACAAATCTTGTATCCTCAACGTTGGGCTAGCCTTCAATTCGAGCCTTGGCATCGTTGCATTGGGCTTTGGACATTGACAATGATCAGACAGCCATGTTTTTCCTTATAAAAGAGGGTCGAAAGAAATGGGATAGATATCATCGAGTCCAACCGCCTTCACATCTCCAATTTGCAAAGTGAGTATAGACCCTTTCTAGAAATAAAGATCGAAAATCGACTCATCAATTACAGTAACAACCAAAGTTCACAATGGTCCTCAAGTTGTACGGTTACCCAGTCTCTACCAGCACTCAACGCGTCGCGATCGTGCTTATTGAGAAGCAAGTCCCCTTTGAACTCGTCGTCGTCGATCTCAACAAAGGCGAGCACAAGACCCCCGCGCATCTCGAGAAACAACCTTTCGGACAGATCCCTTACATTGTAAGTAAAGCAGGTTGCACGAGGGTAAAATGATATCATCTGACATTCATGAATTTGTAGGATGATGATGGGTTCATTCTCTACGAAAGCCGCGCCATTTGCCGCTACATCGCCATCAAGTACGCGACGCAGGGAACAAAGCTTCTTCCCACCGGGGGCCTCAAAGAGATCGCTATCTTTGAACAGGCTGCATCGTCTGAAGAATCCGATTTTGACGCAATCGTCGGTCCTGCTATCTTCGAGAATGTCTACAAGAAGTAAGTTCCCCGCTTAATCAACCATACGACGAATCGCCTGGGTTGCTAACCGCGCCTCTGATCAAAGCTTTTTGGGCGAAACTCCGGATCCTAAAATATTCAAAGAGTTGATCAACAAATTAGATGGGAAATTGGAGGCATACGATAAGATCTTAAGCAAGCAGAAGTATCTTACTGGCGATGTTCGTCCACGAGTTTCTTTCAAGATAAACAACAGTGACTGACTGACTGACTTTGAACAGGAAGTGACCCTCGCCGATCTCTACCACATCTCAAACGGTGTCATGCTTTCTCAAGCTGGAAGTGACATCATCTATTCCAAGCCCAATGTTGCCAGGTGTGTTTGTCTTGTGTTCCATTTCGAATTCCAGGGATTGACGTACGAAATGCAGGTGGTTCAAGGAGCTTACTTCGCGCCCCAGCTGGGAAGCTGTTAAGGACGGTATCAAGAGCACTGCTTAGAGAATGTGGGACGACGAGGAACTTGTTCTTAAATTTTTTAGCGTTGAAGTTGATATTGTGCAGATACAAGAACGAATGGAGTTTTTATAGGAGCCTTTTGAGTGGAACGCAAGAGCGCATCCATATGCATTGAAGTCTAAAAAACATACCAGCAACACGACGCACTGGCTGATGATGGAAGAGGTAGCAAATCGTGCGACTTCCAGAGTAGCAACAGATGTGCTAGCTTGGCGCTTCAGAATACGCGATGATATCATCTAATGGTTCGCTCCTTCTAAACCGAAAGCTCTCCGAAGTCGTGAAAAAGTTCAACGATAACTTGTTATACAGATACAGACAATTTAAAATTTTCCTAGGGGCTTCAACGCAAGAGCACCGGTTTCCTGTTCACTGCTGCACCAACCTCAAGCTTGATGCTAGCCAATAAATCAGCAGTTGTTTTTGTCGGCTTCCAGCCAATGGCACGCGAACGATTGGCGATGCAGCGTGAGTTCGTGCCAAGGTAGTCCGAGCCCTGGAAGGAGGGACAACTTAGTTGCGGCTCCGTACTATGCACCTATAAAATCTTACACCAAAATATTTATCGATCTCTTCCTGAGTAAATGTAGTCGGTTCAGGACTTTTGCCTTTGCCAGTCGCAACTAGCTCTTCAGAAACAGCTTTACCAACTTGATACAAAGTATGTTCGCCGTTTTCACCGAAATAGAAGCCCTCGCGACCATGACCGGTCTGTGGGTTGGTTTTGATAGAGTCATAAAGGATGAGATACAAATCTGCCACTGATGGAGAATAAAAGGCAAGTCAAAATCAGGAGGATTGAGTAACTTACCGTCATCGATATGGACATTGGGCCAGATATTTTTTCCTTGCCCAACCATGCCACCTTGGCCGCGGCTCAACGAAGCATCTATAAGTGCAGGGATTTGGATGGAATGCGGATTTTGAATGCCAAGGTCGACGAGCCTGCTCTTTGCTATGCCGTAGATGGTGGATGGAAGGATAATGTAAGTTTTCACGTAACCTAATACGCATTGATCAAAGGGGCTTTAAGCGACCTGTTTGTTTCAACCCACCTTCTCTATCTGCTTTCACAATTTCCAAGTCGACGGGGCGGTGAGGCTGAGATGGGTCCAATGTCTCGATTTGATCAGGATCCGTGTCGTCATAGATGGTTGTACCAGGGAATCCGCCGCCTGCTTTATCGGCGAGAACACCTGGCGTTGTATTTATTGCATATAAAACCCCGATCCCTGACGAGCTGTACTTACCTGTACCGGACTAATGACGCCATAAGGCGAAATAAGAAGCGGAAAATGAAGTACGCACAGTATGAATGAGGATAGGCACATTTCCAGTCGCTTTGAAACGATTGTTAAGCCCTTTCAAAAAGGCTTGGGCAGCCGGAAGATAGTCGCAATCCGCCTGAATTCATAAATAAGAGTATACGTTAAGTAATTCATCGGGAAACGGGAAGTAAAACCGACAATAGACAGGACAACATCCGCTTCGGACGCCAGTTTTTCGACCAACGAGGAATTGACATGCGATCCCACAACTGCATGCACACCCAGTTTGTTCAACTTTTCTGCCTTCTCGGGAGAACGAACTAGAGCAGTAATGTATAGAGCAGAGGCATCGGAACGATCCAAAAAACGTGCAAGTACTGAGCCACCAATGTAACCTACAATTCGTGTTTATGCGGGCGTCAGTCTTGAAACGTGATGAGCACACCTGTGGCCCCGAGAATGAATATGTTAGTCTTGTGTGTGGACATGATTATGGGAGGTAGGAAGTCAAGTGTCCGATGGCTTATAATCTGACATGATGACAAAACTGTGGAGACATCTGACCTCTGACGCTTATCAGTAGAAGAATTATTTTAGGAATCCACTGCGCCCCAAGAGGCTCCAAGTCGAATGTAGCCTTGTTGGTGGGAAAGAGAAACACGATCTGGACGAAATCTGGATGGAGGTGGGAAACGGCCTTGACAGCGTCTATTTCCACCTCAGAGGACGGGTGGATGTGTGTATGCCCCAGGTGACAACTGCGACATGAGGCAGTTTGTAAACGTTGAGAAAGAACAGTCCAAGTCGTTCACAATCGCAAAGTGTGCATCTTGTACGCGAGGAAAGACCTAAGAAGAGCGCAGAAGAAACAACACAAATCTGATTGGGATGTGGAGTGGCAAAGGTCAATGAAGGTTCGAGAGAATACGTTGATTCATCCTCGTGTGCTTGGGCAAATTTTACAAAGGAAATCGTGCATTGCCTGAAGGAGTCGAAGGATCCCACATGTTCTCCAGCAAGTATAAAGGCATTAGATGATCATTTTTAGGTCGGATCCGAAGTTGTAGGAGATATTGCCTGTCACTGTTGAACAGCCTACAGGAACATCACGTTCCCTTTTCTAAGCGCTCATGAGCCTGAGGCTAAGCTTGGAGTAGCTCCAAGCAAGCTGTGTAGAAGACCTTGAACAGAGGAATGAATCATGCCAGAAGAAAGGAAATTTCATGGACAGGATATATACATTGAGGAGAGTCATTTGTTGAATCAAGGAACATTCATCGGGCGAATCGGGCTGGGACCCGCCTTCGGGGATTGCCGTGTGCCACGTGCCGTCCGCAAAAATTCAAGTCCGCCCCGCCAAACGATTTGGTAAACCCCTGCCTCCTCCTTTCCATCCATTTCTTTTTCTCCAACTGGCTTTTAACTTCTCCAGCTCAATCCTTCTCTATCTTGTTGAACTGGCGCATTTTTCCTATTAAACTTCAATAAACATGGCCACCCCCCATGTCATTGCCTCTTCCTCAAGCCACCCATCATCATCCGCGACCTCCAATGGTATCGTTGGAAATCATTTTCGAGTCGGGAAGAAGATTGGAGAAGGCTCGTTCGGTGTTGTCTTCGAAGGTACGTATTCTGATATCTCCCTTGATTTTTCCCGCTTGTTTCCGCGAATGGCCGTAACTATTGCCAGCGAATACAACGCTTTACCACACTTCCAATGTCTCAGCACATCTGGAGATCCGTTGGTTCCAACTGTTGCTGGTGCTTCCATTACCGCCACTGTTTTTCCTTGTGCTCGTTTTTGGGCGAGGAAGCAAGTGTAGATTATATCATTCTCTAACTACCACGAATATGGTTAGAACTAATGCTAACCGAGACCTTCCTTAGGCAGCAAGATGCTCTCGAACACTCCCGTTGCCATCAAATTCGTGCGTTGTTCATTAATTTGGGTTGCCTTGGCTTGTTGCTTAACATCGTTTCCAGGAACCTCGCAAGTCCGACGCGCCTCAGTTGCGGGATGAATTTCGTTCATACAGGACTTTGAATGGCACCCGTGAGTCGCCCATAATGCATGTTCCTGAGAGTCTAGAATTTATCTTCCCCCCCTATTTTTCCTAGCCGGAGTTCCGCAAGTTCACCATTTTGGTCAAGAGGGGCTGCACAACGTCCTCGTCATTGACCTGCTTGGTCCCAACTTGGAAGATCTATTTGACATGTGTGGGCGGAAATTTAGCATCAAGACAGTTTGCATGGCTGCCAAGCAAATGGTAGGTTTGCCCACTTCTTTTGTCGCCACACCTATTGCCTATAATGGACAACTGCGTGAAAGACGGTTGCTAACATTTTCAATTGTGCAGGTTACCCGTGTACAATCCATCCACGACAAGTCGCTCATTTATCGCGATATCAAACCAGATAATTTCTTGATTGGGGTTCCAGGAACGAAGACTGCAAATACAATTCATATAATCGGTAGGTGTGAAGACGATTATCTTCCAGCTTTTGACCTCGACTTCCTTTCATATAATCTAATGACCATATCTCTTCAGACTTCGGCATGGCTAAGCATTATCGGGATCCAAAGACAAAGGTACATATTCCTTACCGTGAGCGCAAGTCCCTTTCCGGGACCGCTCGATACATGTCGATCAACACACACCTTGGTCGAGAGCAATCCAGACGAGACGATCTAGAGTCCTTGGGTCACGTTTTCATGTACTTTTTGCGGGGCGGTCTTCCCTGGCAAGGTTTGAGGGCTGCAACGAACAAGCAGAAGTACGAAAAAATAGGAGAAAAGAAGCAGACTACCCCTATTAGCGAGCTTTGCGAAGGTTTCCCAGGTGAGTCACACGATGTTTCTTCTAGATGAATACTGATGAGTGGACCTGTTTGCGGTGCAGAGGAATTCGCCATATACATGAATTACGTACGAAAGCTTGGATTTGAAGAAAGTCCTGACTACGACTTTTTGAGGGAGTTGTTTACCAGAGTCCTTAAAACTTTGGGAGAGACCGAAGATGGTGTTTTTGATTGGATGCTTCTGAACGGGGGCAAGGGTTGGGAAGCTGGTTCCGTAAGCATATAAGGCTAGCTTTCCTAGTTTACAAAGTCACTGACAAGAGCCTTTTTTTTACCAGACCCATCCAAGTTCTCCTGCGCCTACTCCTGCCACGCCCCATCGAGAATACCGCCGCGAGCGAGACAGGGAACGGGACCGGGAGCATGGTGCTCATCGGCGTGCTTCACGTCAAGTCCATGACAATGTCACACCTGCAACCCCAGTCGTCATTAGTCCAGCGCCAGCTCACACCAAAAGCACCCGGCGGCCTGGCACAGACTCGCGGCCGAGAGACATTAGCAGTGTTCAACCACTGGCTCCAACTGCGCGCCGCTCTAGCCGGCACGAGGTCGCTAACAATAGTGGCGGCCTTTCGCTCCCTCATCCGTACGCCTCTGCCCCGAATCAAACGGGCTACCGTACGCAACAAGCGTATGGTCGTCATTCCCCCAATGCTGCCAATGGTGCACCTCCGAATGGCTCTGATACATACCTCTACGCTCAGGGTCAGCATAAAAATGGGACCGCCTCGCGAGAAACGACTACCGCTGGGACTCCCAGAGATCTTGCTGGTACCAGAACCATGGGTGTCTATGACAGGGAGCAGATGCAAAGAGTCGGTGAGCAAGATGAAGATGTCGGTCATGGACGCCGACACGGCTTCTGGGCAACTTTGTGCTGTCGAGCATGATCTCGTTTTTGATTTTTCAAAAGCATAGCTGGTTATGCTTAACTAGAGATTTACATGAATGGTCAGTCGCCAACGATCCCTTCATCGTTGACCGACGAATGACAAATTGAACAGACTTCACACGTAGACTCACCAATTTTAGACTTCACATCGAAGTCGACATCCACTCATTCGTCATATTTTTTATTGGGTCTTCTTGATCGATACCCTCAGATCGTCGTATATCCACGTTCATGCTTGCATTTTCGATGCCCCATCCTCACCATATCACCGCCTAGTGCCCTCACAATGAAACCATTCACGACAGATTTATTTTAATCTCATTTGCCTTTGAAATTGTATTATTACCTACCTACCTCGTCGTAATGTTGATCGCTACCGCTGATGCAATGTATTCTTTCTTTCTTTCTTTTTTACCCGGAACAACTCGTTGAATTTGAAGTGAATTGCTTACCATCACATGATCGAGGTATTCAGGCGCTAGAACTTGAAGTGGTACCGGTGGGCCAGACACGTTGGATCTTATTCCTGTCTCCATTCGCTGGTTCTCTTTTACCGAAAATTGTGGCAATCATGGCAGACCCTGATGATTACCAACCTATTCCCGTTCTCAGGATTTCTGACGATCTTACAAGAGCCGCTGGTGTGCTGCAGGACATGCAGTCCCAAGGCAAGTTCAACGAAGATGAACACTTGCCCAACTCCCCGCCAGCATTGTTCCGTGCAACCGGACCCATGTGCGTGTTTCTATTAGCCGCACATTGTCTTGCTTTTCTTATTCATCGATTGTGTCTGTGACTTAGGTTGAAGATATTCGATGAATCGACCTTTACGAGTAGGATCGGATCTCAAGCGGCGACCCCGCCGAAATCTGTCAAAGGCATTGGAGGCAAAGGTGAAGTTGTTGAGATGATCGTTCAATAGCTACATGTCCTGATCACAATAACAGTCGCTAAGCCTGATTACTCTGAATCGAAGATCGTGGTCGCAATGGTAGGATCTTCCAGCCATTTCGATCCCCAAAACCTCAATGAATATAGGTCGGCCTTCCAGCCCGGGGGAAATCATACCTGAGTAACAAACTTATGATCTATCTGAAGGCATGTCATTCCGAGACTTTGCCGCCGCTCCTTCCTTACCGTTGTTGTCAGTGGCTAGAATACGATGTCAAAGTAATTAACACGTTTGCATAAGTTTCTTGTCGAGGTTGATCTTCTGAAACCAGGTGTTTAATGTTGGGCAACTACGGCGCACACGAGCAAAACAGAAGGCGAAACAGTACGCATGATCCTGTGTTTTCTTCACATGGCTGTGAACCTTACGCTTTCATTCCACAGGAGCGGAATTAAAGAAGATCATACAGCGCAGTATTTCAGTCATGACAACCAATCAGCCACCGAATCCAGAGAAAAACTTGCTCACGACAGTCTAGAAATGCTCATACAATGGCTAAAGGATGGTGGTAATGTCGGCATTCATGGTATTCCTTGATGAACATTCGAACTACACGCTCTATGCTTAAATTATGATCAGATGCCACCAACAGCACTCGAAGCCGGAGGTGAGTTTGTTTTATTACACTGCGGCTTCGGAGAAACTTTAATGGATCGACAGGGCGAGCATCGAAGAACGCGTAGCGAAAGAGAAAGGGTTTCTTTTAATCTTCTTAGAGTCGATCTGCGACGACCCTGCAATAATAGCCGCGAACGTAGCGTTGAAGATTCGATCAGGAGATCCTGACTACGAGAGCATGGATCCTGAGAAAGCCAAGGCAGATTTCCTGACTCGAATAAAGGAGTATGAGAAAGTTTACGAGACGATCACCGAACCACATCTTTCCTCAATACGAATCGTGAATGTCGGAAGTGAGGTCACGATGTCCAGGATTCATGGATATTTGTCGAGTCGGATTGCTTTCTACCTGATGAATCTACATTTGAAGCCACGATCTATTTACCTGTCTCGCGTTCGTGAGATTTTCATTTGCCGTGTCTTCCACAATTATTCTAATCGGTGTCATGACACAGCACGGTGAGAGCCAGTTTAATGTAGAGGGAAAGATAGGCGGTGATTCGCTCTTGTCTCCTCGTGGAATGGAATATGCGGAGGCCCTTCCAGCATTGGTGACTGATAATATCGGAGACGCTCAGTTAACGGTACGTCGTGGAGTGCGCAAACGAGAAATTGGCAAATGACTTTAGGTATAGGTCTGGACATCCACTTTGAGGCGGACGATCCAGACTGGACAAAATCTTCCCTACCCCAAACTCACCTGGAAATCGCTGGACGAATTGGATGCAGGTAGGATAGTTGACTCGATTTAACTCTCTTTCCTGATTTTACTTGAAGGTGTTTGCGATGGTATGACCTATGAGGTACCTTGCTTTTGGCTTCTAGTCATATTCACTCAGCTGACTGTTAATAGGAAATAGAGGTAATTCTTCAAGAATCCATATCGCGGAGATTTGACCTGTTTCTAGCAAGCATATCCGGAAGATTTTGCCAACCGGGACGACGATAAGTTCAACTATCGCTATCGGGGAGGCGAATCCTATCGGGATGTGGTGGTTCGCTTGGAACCCGTTATCATGGAATTAGAGCGACAAGAAAATATCCTTATCATTGGACATCAAGTATGTGTATCATTGTATGTGAGGGGTTTTTGAGACGTTCTAACATTGCACAGGCTATCTTACGATGCTTGTAAGGATGCTCATTTTGATAAGGAATCTTTGACCCACTCGACTGTTCAGATATGCATATTTCCATTATCTGCCACAGGCGGATTTACCATACGTCAAGATTCCATTACACACCGTAATAAAATTGACCCCAAGGGCGTACGGATGTGACGAAGAACGGTTAGTGAGAATGTATTTCGGTTGCGAGAATGGATTTTGACGTCTGGACAGTTATGCGTTGCCGATTGGCGCAGTGGATACCCATCGACCTAAGCCCAAAGGCGAACAGCCAGTCATGGCGCAACCCAAAGGCAGGGAATATTATGCAGAAGACAACAGTGTGGAAACCAATGGTAAGGTGACGGCGTAGAGATGTTTCCATATAATAATAGAGTAGACTCCACTCTGTTTTCCGCATCATACATTGTAATAATCGAGGTGTACTCGGAGTACTCGTATGAGGCCACTTTTGAGGTGGACCTGAGTCGTATGACTTTCCTGTTTTGGAAATGAATCCTCTTTTGGCAAGTCTCACTACTTTTTTGGGATGCATGTTTTTTCTCTATACAGTCCAAAAAAAAAACATTTTCTACGTGAACCAGACGTGAACGTATAAGATGTCGCTGTGAACAGCAATAGATATAAAATGACCAGAGGTGATAATAATAATATTATGTGATATCGTACGTCATATATAATTCCTACCCCAGAATTCCCACAATATATATTGAACCGTTTATAAAAGAAGGAACATCGTCTCAGCTTTTTGCTTTCAATCCCCCATCTAACTATGTCTTCCACTCTCCGCCTCATCTCCAACTCTGCCCGCGCGGCTTCGCGCACAGTCCGCCCCGCTGCCCCCATTCGCGCTTTCCATTCACCCTTCGCAGCCTTGGGCAACTCCCCTCTAATGTCCCAAACACCAACCCACCCATCTGCTGTCTATGAAAAGCAGTTTGATTTCTCTCCCGAGGCAGTTCATGGCAAACGCACTCTCTATGTTGTGTCAGAGCCTGATGTATCGTCAAAACATTATTCCGTCCCATCAGGCGCCTACCCGACGTCATCCCCATATATCGATTTCCCATCCACGGAGCCACCTAACACGAGTGGAACCCAGGTTAGTTCCACTAGTTCTTGCCTACTCGCACACGAACAAACCATGCGTACAGTTCCAACGCACCCAGGCGGAGTAGGCGAGAGCGCTTCAATCAGATTCGCCATGGCTCCTGGTGAGATGGCTGCTGGTAGTGAGGGCGGATTAGGTCTTATGGACAAGTTTGGCACTATTCCTCCTCAGGTTCCACCAACAGATAGAAATCCTCAACCTGATGGTGCTATGGCGGAAATTTTTTCGAAGATGGGTATAGACGAGGCTTGGAAGTTGAGAAAATAGGTCGCTAATATTCTTCCGAGACGTGACGAGACCGCGATTTTAATTCTTTAATGCTTTATTGTAATCTTGACCAGCGCTTTCTTCAGCCATTGTAGGATATATTACGACGCAGTCCTTGTAACAAACTCTTTTGAATTCAAACATTCTTGAAACTTCTGCATAGAATTAAAATTTTCGAACGCAAGACAGCATGTACGAGGTTGACCTGCCAAGTCATTGTACATGGTATGATACATTCGATCGTACCTGCGGAAGGAAGCCAACCCAGTCAGTGCTCTTGGCCTTGAAGTGCAGAAACAAGAGACCAATCGTATGGAGGCTAGACAGACAAAGCAAGAAGGGAAGCTTCCAATGACCAAGACTGTAGAGACTGCGTCCATAAATCCAGCCAGAGTCGTTTCTATTGATATGTTGGTAGAGGTTATGTATTTGTTTCGAGGACAAATCGGAGATCATAATATGTTTCCCGCGCCACAAGCCATTTCTCTTGTCGGTCACCCTTTTTGGAAGTCCACTCTATCATTACTTACTTCTTACTACCACTCTCACTGCAGACTGTGTGCAGATGACTCTTTTCGTCCCTTTGGACGCAGAGACTCCTCTGCCAACTGCTCCATCTTTTTTAAACGAATCCATGGATCCTAGAGCTCAGATTTCCAAGGTGATCAAGTCTATCCTCAAAGCAAAGAGAATCGTCGTCATTGCTGGCATGTCTCCTTAGTTTAATCATGCTGAGCTACCAGCTGACTCTGTTTACTAGGCGCTGGTGTCTCTGTACAAGCTGGAATCCCTGATTTTCGATCTCCAGATGGTCTTTTCAAGTCCCTTAAAAGGGACAACCCTCGAGAAGCTCTGGCCTCTGGAAAAGATCTATTCGACGCCTCCGTATTCAATGTGAGTGGCACATACCCAGCCCCAAAATTTTCATTGGGCCTTCAAAAGCCTACTCCAAGGCAACCAATTTACGCAGATCTCTGACTAGTCTTCACACAGTCTGAACATACGACAGCGTTGTTCTGTCAAATGATTGCTCAGCTTTGGACACTTTCGCAAGCCGCCGAACCCACCTCATTTCACAACGTCCTCCGGGCTCTCGATGATCGCGGAAAACTACTCAGAGTCTACACTCAGAACATTGATGCTTTAGAAGAGAAATGTGGTTTATCATTCGGAGTGCCCCAATTCGAGGACAAGAGATGTAAAGGACGCTCCAAGGCTACGACATCGGCGGCCGACTGTGTCATCAAAGAACCGCCACCATCTGACGCTAGCAAGCTTCCCTGTCCACCTGGTGACTCTCCACGATGCATACCTCTTCATGGCACTCTGCAATCGATGCATTGTCAAACATGCAATTGTTCCTACGCACTAGAACACTATCTAGATTCGCTGACGCTAGGTCAGCCGCCACAATGTCCGGAATGCACAACTATGGAGGAAACGCGCCAATTGATTGGAAAACGGCCTCGGGGAATTGGGAAACTTCGGCCAAGTGTCGTCTTGTATAACGAAGCACATAAAAATGGTGAAGGGGTTGGAGAAGTCGTGCAGAAGGATTTGATTGGCTCTTCGAAGGGAAAGGGCAGGAGCGGAGCAGATCTTCTCTTGGTGGTGGGAACAAGCCTTCGGGTGGCTGGCACCAAGAGGATGGTGCGAGAATTTGCTAAAGCAGTTCGCTCTCGAGGTGTTGGATCCTCCCACAGGAGTGTCAGTCCGGGATCATCACCCCGGCCTTCCCCTACAACTGATGAGGAGCCAGCCATGAAGGCGATCTATCTTAATCTTGACTTTCCCGTGCCTGTGCGAGAGTGGGAAGGCGTGTTCGACGCGTGGATCCAAGGCGACGCGCAGATATTTGCAGATATGTTGCAGGAAGAGATAGAACGTGAAGCGAGAGCAAGAGAGCTCGCGTTAGAGAGGAAAAGGAGACGAGAAGAGGAGGCGACTTCAATGGATAAGCCATGTATACTCAAAGGACAGTCTACGGTCAACTTGGATGCTAAATCACCGAAACGCAAAATAGCGACACCATCTACACCACCGTCGAAAAAGCGAAAAACCTCGTATCCCATCACCCCTCCGAGAACCAATTCACCTAAACCGAAGGTCATGCTCCGTATTCCTGCTCGCTCCCCCCAAAAATCATCAACCGCTGAGGCTGCCGTTTCTCCACCCCCAACGTCATATTCAAGAACCCATTTCGGAGGAAGACTCCCCATAACTCCTGTAAAGTCTCCGCCACCACTGTCTAAAGACATCGGACCTCTACAATCAACTTCTCACTACACACATCCAGGTTCCCCTTCACGGGAATCATCATTGATGTATTCCGACGATGAAGAGGAACCGGATGCTCACTATGTTCAAGAAATCCTTCGCCCAGTCCATTTAGGGCTGTATGGGGTCGCCACACCAGCATGATGAAGATAAAGCCAGGTGTTTTTTTGGCATCGGGCGTTGTCAAGAACGTTCAATATATTTATTCTTATTATTGTATCCTATTGTAAATTCATCGTGTAATTATCTATAACAGCATACAGCAGTATACTGCACCATTCGTGTCTGTTATTTACTTTTCTCCAAGAAACCCAAGAGAAACCGCGAAAAATATGTCCAACTTTCCCACGGCCACAATCAAACTACGCGTGTGACGCGTCGTCTCTATTCTATTCCAGTCACCTTCACCATTGGCCACGATGTCTGCATCTGCTTCAACTTCCAAGGCTACCGAGAGCACTTCAAAGACGGCTGAGCAAAAGCCGGAGACAACGCAGCACCATCTAGGTGTCTTAGAGGAAGATGACGAGTTCGAAGAATTCGAGGTAGCTGGTCAGTTCGATATCTTCTCCCATACCACCATTGTTGCTCATCGCCCGTCTCTTTGTTTGCAGACTGGGACGATTCACAGACAGATATTGCTCATCTTGGTGGTGCAGCACCAGGAGCCGCGAAGTCAGGTGGAGATAAACTCTGGGAAGATAACTGGGATGACGACGATATTGAGGACGAGTTCAGCACACAGTTACGGTGAGTTTCGATCAGGTTTTTAAGATTTTGTTCTTGAAAAAGATCTTACGATGTTTTACTAGAAATGAGCTTGCGAAGACCAACAAAGCTGGGGATGCTATGCAACATTAGCAAAATCTGTGTAGATGGTTAGTAAATATTTTTTTGTTTCTTTGAGCATCTGATTGATAGCGAAAACAGCTCATTTTCGAATGCGCCACGCTTTCCTTTTTGTATCATATCATGTCATTCGTACGATTCGTATAGATCATCAAGTCGCAGCATCCCAAAGATGATTTGACCGAGTTGTAAACTAAGCCTTTAATTCATCGTCAACAATCACTTTCTCCTCGACAACTGTTGCTTCCGAAAGGATCGATTCTTCGCCCATGAGACCTGTATCGTAACCATTGGCCTCCAAATACGCGCGGAACTGAAGGAATCGAGTTGATGACAAGAAATACCGAAGTGATGGTGCTCACCTCTTGGTCCTCCTTCTCCATGCCATCCATCGTCAAGGGATGGACGAAGAACAATGTAATGAGGGCGCTCAAAATTGCAAGCCCTGTGTACCATCAGTCTTCATTCTTTTCTGAAGCTGTCGACAAACGCACCACTACCGACCCAGAAGGGACCAGTATTACCCCTTGTTGTTTTGGAACCTCCGAAATCTATAAATCACTCGATCAGCGTCTTTGGCATGATGCCATAGAATTGAAGCAACTTGCCATTAATTATTGGTGGGAAGGCTAATAAGAAATGTTTGAAATCAGCGGTTGGCTACAGTTCGCAAGACGTACCCCAAGTGCCTACAAAGGCTCCTACTTTTCCGATGGCAGCCGCGACACCATAGAATTGGCCACGGACTGCTGTTGGGCTAGACTTACTGGCCAACAGACCGAGACAGTTACCTGGACCGAACTCTCCGAAACTCAGGAAAATGCCGTAAACCACCTAAACCGCGTTGAGTGGTGAATTGAGGATAAGCAGAGACCTAGCTTACCGCGAATCCGCCAATGTGATGAGTGAGGCTTTGGAAAAATCAGTACGTGCTCACGGAGAGAATGATGGGCCTATCATTACTTGGAATAAAAACCACTCATGAAGAAACCAATGATTGCTTGGCACACCAGGCCGGTAATCTGCAAATCATTATTCTGTTATCATCCTGAACAAATTCCGAAAATACCAGTACAACTCACCATCGTATATTTAGGGCCGAGATAATCAACGACAAACGCTCCTATGACAGTGCCAGGAATGTAGAATAGACTAGAAGCAGTCACAACCGGAGAAAATACAAGTGTGAAGTAGGAAACCTTACTTGATGACTACATTCCAGCCGAAGACCACAGTTAGACTGTCGGAATTGTTGGTTATGCTATGGAGAGTGTCAAAGGCAAATTATAGGGAGAATCAAATCAACCGACTTGTCTACAATAGTTGACGAGTAGATGCCAAACTATGAAATATGTAAGCAACATCGCCAACTCTTTCGGGTGCAAAATTCACGTACAGGATATCTAAGAGGATTTTCAGATAGTTCTAAGGACTGACACCTGGGATAGGATATGCTGTACTCACGTTATGAAGTCGTAGATAAACCTGAACAATGATATGATGAGGACAGGGTATTGACATCTCCGCGACGTTGACTTACCAGGTTAGCGATATTGCGGCAAGTCGGACCCAGTAACGTTTGAGGACCAGTATATATGGGATGCGTCCTCTTTTCATGGAATCCTTCCTAAACCTCTCAGGTTCTTCCATGTTTAGTCGCCACAAGAATACTAGGAGGGCCGGAACCACACCCAGTCCCAGGGAAAGTCGCCAGACCGCACGCAAATGGTTTTCTCCGAATCTGAAAACAAATTTTGTTACCGATAGATAGACAAACAGGATGTCATACGCACATCCAAAATAAGACCAGTGGAACGAATGCCGAAACAACAAATCCAAAATCAATCATGGTATCTATGCAAAAATGTGAACCATGTGAATCTGCCAGTACAATGGAGATACTTACTGGTGGCAAGTGCGAACCATCGATGTTGGGCCCTTTTGCTGATTCCTGGCTGTTCAGTTTGTTCAGAAGCGGAGACTGAGCCACAAGGATATTCTGCGCCTATTCCTATACCGAGAAGGAAACTGTGGCGGTATATGAATCTGACATCCGCTTTGAAAATCATCCTTACCGCATAGCGCTAAGCATTGCCAAGAGACCACCGACACTCCCATGTGCGCCAGACGATGCAGCAGATAGCCCCGAAAAGAGGGCGACAGTGCCGGTAGCTGTCATCTACCAGGGCACCTTATCAGCGGCTGAAATCCTTCAGAGATGAAGACGCATGACATGCCATGCCAAACTTTCTGCCCAACTTGTCTGAAAGATAGCCTACATGGTCTGGCGTGAACGGTTGACCTCGTGAGCGAAGTCTTGGAGCTTACCGAAAGTCAACATTCCAAACACGGTTCCAGCAAATGCAAGGCTGCTCAACACAGTGCTATAGTGTGATGAGACTTGGGTGCCATAGATCCGCTTTAACACTATCAAGTCACAGATTATTGTTGCAATTTATTTCCCAGCTTTAACTCCTGAAACGACGTACGGGTGTTCACTGCGACTCAATAAGCCTTTGAACTCTTATGATATCACCATGGGTAAGACATACCGCTGCCTATGATTCCGTTCGCATATCCTGGAGAAGCATCAGTTCGCACATGTGCACAACGTCTTGTCTGTATGTCCTACCATCGGAAAACAAAGCCGTGCCACAGCTAGAGGTAGAAAATATGGTTAGAGGTACTAATCACGGTTCAAACAAGTACTGACGCAAAGATAAGCGAGACGCTCTTGATTCGTGAACGAAGAGCCATGGGATAAGAGGAAAAGGCTTCGGAAGTTCCCCTCGCATCCTTACTCGCTTTTGTACCAGCGCCTAAGGAAGGCTGGACCCGTAAAAAGGTATTAGGGGTCCCGATTTCCAATTAATAATAGAAAAAGTTGGAGTGGCACGTTTGGCAGCTTCCATTCTCTCCGAAAGTTGCCGCCATCACAGACGAGGTTAAGTATAGGCTGAGTATATGTGGGTGTTGCGCCGAACGCCCACGAGGTTCCACACGTCCGCCTCAACTAGCCGCATAAAGACGGTACATAGTTTGATGTAGTCGGACGTCAACAGCGCTGAGCCATCTGTTAAGTTTCCCATTCGAGTTTGTCTCCTTCGACCCTCGTTGATGAACTTGCGGAGTTTGCATACATATGTGGTCACCTGCAAGACATTCGGGTCAGAATAATCTTTCTACCTCGTATAGAGTGCTCTGCCTCCGAGGCTTCAAGGAATTCATCGAGTGGCGCATTCAATAGAACCAAGTCAGATGACAGTAGAGTCTGTAGAATGCTTACCAATGCCATCCGGTATCCTCGCGCTCACACCGATACCGTCCAAACCACATAGCCTTGCAGTTTTGTGCCTTGCTGGCTATTTAAGGTGGTACAAACAACTGCTGCGAGCATAAGATGTCGTCGACCTTATTGGAGCTTGGGTTTTCACACGATAATCCCTGCAGTACGATCATCACTAACAGTACCACGGGCGACATCGTTTACCGAGTGGAGACCGATTTTGGGAAAGAGACGATCACAAGAGTCACGAATAGCAGAGGGGAGATGATTGCATCCTGGGTGTGGAAGAATTTGAAGTCGGATGTTTTAACTTTCGGCAAGCAGCTGCCAGCGCCAATGAGTAAATGGTTGAAGAAGAGCTTCTTTAAAGAGTAGATCCAACATGCCCTTTCTTGCTGGATACGAAGGGCTAATATTACGCCTATGTACAGCATCACAACTGTAGAGGACGAAAAGGGCGAGAAGTACAGGTGGAAGCCAATTGGAAATGGGTCAGGATCCCAACTTCAGGTAAAACATCTTGTGATCAGCGTTCGAAGGTGATTTTCTTGTTCTGTGGTAGCTTTTTGCAGAGTACGACGAGATCAACCCGATAGCAAGCTTCCAGAAGTCGCGTACGATCGGGAATCGTCCCGGGCCTGTGACGCCCCCAGCCTCAGCTGTGCAACCGGCGCGTTTAGTGTTAAGCCAGAGAGGAGTTGATATTCAGGATATTGCGGTTATTTCGTTTCTAGTCATAGAAAAGAATCGACGAGTCAAACAAGCGCGAGCGACAGCAGACAAAGAAGATATCAGGATGCGATATCGTACTCCTTGGGACTCTCCCAATACTGCCACAACAGGAGATCTCGTTAATATAGCGGGCCCAGCTTTCTGATGCAGTGACTTAGGCGGTCATCTGTTGCACACTGGACAGCCATCGGTAGAGATATATAGTTCCATAAAAACAGTCCTAGTCATAACTTGTGATCATGAGTAGAAGGCAAGTTTCGTTGACTTGCCATGGCATTGCCATTAGTCACGGCGAGCGCCCTGGCACGAGCACATGATCACTGATCGATGGCGATGGCCATTCAGTCTCCCTCTACTTGAACTCACACCCAACAACACTTATCCTCTTTCTAGTCACACTCATCATGGGAGAAAAAGAGAAGGATCATAAGGATAAGGATAAAAAGAAGGATAAGGAACACAAAGATAAGGATAAGAAGGACAAGGACAAGGACAAGGACCACAAGGATAAGAAGGACAAGAAGGATAAGGACAAGAATAAACACAAGGACGAGCACGGGAAGGAGAAACACAAAGTCGAGCATGGTCACGGAGCTCCAGCTGCGGTTGGTGTTGCCACAGCCGCGCTTCATGGTAGTCACGGAGCTCCAGCTGGTTTTGCCGCACCCGCGCTTTATGGTCAACAACCGTTCACCGCGAGCCATGTGGCTGCGCCTGGCTTTCCTTCAGCAGTACCTCCTCCATTCCCCACACCTGCTCATGGTGCCCTTACTGCTCCCAGCATTCCCCATGCACCTCAGGGCCACGTAAATCCTGCAGGTGTCGCACCCCCACCCCCATCGGGCTACCGTGTGCCTTTGACAACAACTTCCCCGTTCCCTGACGCTGCAGTCGCTGGGCCAGTCGTAACTTACGACCATAGTGGATACCCCCTCTTCGTTGGTTCGGCCCTTTTCGACAACTCGGTTCAACCCTGTAAGATTGGGTCGCATCTTCAGCCTTTCGCCTTCGTTGCTTTTGGAGGTGCAGAACGTCCCCATCATGGTCGTTTTGATCTCCTTCCTTTCAATCCACAAACCATGGAATGGGTTCGCACATCGTATGGCCAGGTTCCTCCAGGCAGACGTCCAATTGAAGGTGGTTATGAGGATCACGGCGCGAAGCTGTACCACGGGCTTGCACTAGTTAACGGAGTTAAGGTTCCCGGGAAGGCTGGTCAGCATTTGTGCGTACTTTTCTTTTTCTGCGAATTGAAACCCGAGACTGAAGAATAACCAATAGGGGTGCCTGTCATGTTCCACTCAACGGAGCTGAAATTCCTGTCACAGAATACGAACTTTTGTGAGTATCAATGATTTAACTTCATATCGAATATCAGATTGACGAGTTTCTCTTCAAAAGGTGCTGGAGATAAGGGCTTCCTGGCTGATGCCGAACTGCATGATTATAGGGAATGTATAAAATTGGCTGGAATATATAAGGAAGGAGACAACGAGTCCTACGTTTGGGTTGCTATTGATGCAGAATCCAAGAGTTTTCTCCTCTAGGTGTTGCACAGGCTGAGCAGGCCAGATGTTGAGGTTCATTTTCACTGCGATTTCATCAGCTGTGCTCCATTCAAATCAGTGCAACAAGAAACATGGGCCTACAGGGTACAAACTTGGCATGCCCAAATTCTACTTGATCCAGAGGCGTCATGATGTGTTGTAAGACCAGTTATCGGCTTCGTCGCGTCCATCTTCTTCGTGGAACTAGTTGAAGCAGCAATGTTCACTCTTTTTGCCGCTGGTAAGATAAGAGTCGTTAGTCAGGTTCACTTCGATTTGAGTCCCGGTCGAACGAACCAACGCCGTCATTTTCTAAACCTTCGTGCTTGCGTTTCCCTTCAGCTTTTAGATTTATTTGACGTTTCCCAGTTGGGTCGCACATATCGGCTGGCGGTACAGTGGTTTTTTGTGTCCCATTAAAATCGAAGTCATCCTCAAATGATCCCCATAAACAACCCGATTTGAGTTGCTCGAGATCTTCTTTTCTATCAGATGCCAAAAGTGTCTCCCGGCGGTCTTGATCTGTTTCAAGTACAACATCCTCGAGTCCGTCATCGTCCGATTCTGATTCTGTTTGTCCTGAACTCGATGAAGCTGTGAGGCACCTGAGCATACACACGGAGACGTGACACACTAATAAAATGACCTTTGGTCTGAGCCTGCAATGCCACCATACGCTGCTCAATGGCCAAAGCGCGTTCCTCTCGTGCTCGCTTACTGCAAAAAAAGTACTATATAAGGATCGGCTGGGGCTAAGATGATACACCGACTAACGTACCTATTGGCTTGCTTGCCGAATCCAGTGCCTTTACCCTTCGTATCGCTCGTTCCTTCCATCAAGGTTGAGCCGTGACCAACAAATGCCGTCTTAGACGTAACTCTTGCACCGGCTTTCCGACGTTTAGCGGTTTGTCGTCCTGTCGAATTTGACGGTGTGACTGTCGTGTTGCGAGGTTTTCGAGGTCTACGAGTTCGAATGGATGCAGGCCGCGAACGCGTTTGTGCGCCACCACACTAAGCGGACAGTGAGTCGCGACTTTCCTTGTTGTAGTTTAGAACGTACCAGATATTCAGGCAGATCACCAGGCTCTATCCCTTGTCCACTTACTTTTGCAGAGTCGGCGAGACGCGTCGCAGAGGACCAGTAGCCTATACGCAAGCATTTATATAACGAAGGACAATATGGGGCGAGACCACTTGCCATCACCGTAGTATCCCTTGTCCTGCAAGGAGCGCACTTCTGCCCGTAACCGCCTCCAAAGTGCTTGGAAGTCAGGTCCATGATTCATGTGCTACAAGCCATCAGATGACATACGACTTTTAAGCACAGAAAATATATGCCTTGATATGTGCCAACTGTGAAAATTAGGTGAGTTGAAGGACTTGGCCAACCTGGACATGCTCATGGCTACAAACCTCATGGCACAGCGTACTCATTAGCCAGAAGGTCGGCAAAAAAGTTCCATCGGGTCTGCGCAGCACCAATTCTTTTAAAATTCTACTTAACACGATGTTCACCGTTCGACGAACAAACAAGCGAACCGATAGTTTCTCCCGCGTTCCAGTTTCGTCCTGCAAATACGTTATTGTGTTCATACTGTAACATGTATGAGCTTGAAGTCCTTATTGATCAGAGCAGGTGCTACTTCTTCGAAACTGTTCACCGCAAACCCATGGGATTTCATGATTGGACGAACTTGAGCTGCCAAACTTCGCAAGAGTTGTCTTGCTGATTCTTGTTCCGAGCTATCAGCACGATGGAGGGGAGATATAAAGTTGACATGGGGATTAGGATTGCTTTCCTTTTCGTTGATTCGATGATGTACCATAGAGAGCGACAACAATGGATTGACAATGGAAGCCCAGAGCAAAGTCAAACAGTTCCTCCTCCACACGTGACGTGACTGGTGGTGTCAAGTCACTCCAGTCAGAACTCAAGTCGGAGAAGCCACTATGGCCTTCGACCAAGTCTGCGAGCACTGAGGCTTAAAGTCTGAAGGAATACATTAATAGTTCTGCGTTATAGATCAATATGCTATTCGTTATTATGTTGCCATTCTTTCCACCACTCTGGCGTACGTGCTTTTTGATCAGCCTGAAGCTCTGCAATTTTTTGCTCTATGCTTTTGATTGTCTTTTCGTGGCCACTGCCATGTACAGAGAAGTCGGCAGCTTCAGGGTTGTGCAAAGCCTTAGAATATTTATCATCACAGGGAGAATGAACAAAGTACGAGATAAACACACCGAATGTATCCTTGTCAGCATGTCGATTTCTTGCCCAAGTAAGAGCCATTTCTCAGTTGCTTCCCTCTCTTCTGTATTGTAAGGTCGTATACGAAGATCTGCATCGGACTTGATTGCCCCGCTTTTTCGTGCCAATGTGGGCGCTGTACTATCGTCGGCAAATGTGCTCTGGAGCCAACGGTTTACCAATGTGGCAGTGTGCCGTCTTTGGGGCAAATGGAAACCATGGAAGTCAAATAATAAAGGGGGGTTTCCACGGGGAGAAACCATGTCCTCCAATAAGTTTCCATAATCGGAGAAGGGTCGAGGTAATGAACGGAAATCTTGACTTATCTCTGACCCCTTACAATGGATATTACCCTAGTAGATCGTAAGAAGGAGGAACCCTAGAGAAGCAACATATAACCCTTACATTATCTCTGTGTGCCTCGAGAAAGAACGTTATCGTTCGCTCCTCTCCAAGGAAAGGATACTGATAACGCGCAAGATAGAGAGGAAATAGAACAGGATAAGCCGCAAACTGCAAAGAGTGGAAATAAGCAGACAAGACTAGGGGTATATGCACAGATAATGACCATGGTAACATCGAGTGAAGAGGGAACAACGCTGATGTCGTCTTCTAGCTGAATATCGCCAGTTTCAGAGCGAATAAAGTCAAAAGCGGCAAAAGGTGAGATGGTGTAAGGTAAGCAGGGTATTTCGACTCCGTGTTGTTTCTCCAGTTCTTGGGTAAATGGCACGGGGTCGGGAGCTGGGCTAGAAGCATAGTTCACACAAGATAGAACACGAAAATCGGATCCTGCATTTTGTTAGAACGTCCAAGTTCATAAGGAAATGGTAGGAAAGACTGACCTGGAACATAACTGATGAAATCTGGTCAGAAAGACATTCGGGTCAGATGTTTTGTACGTACGAAGCGACGGTACCACCAGTTGCCCTATTCTTCAAGCTATGATGTTAACAAGTACAAAATGGATTTGCATGGGAGATAATAGAGCGAACCTGTTGTCCAGAGTACTTGAAGTCTAGTGAGATTTCAGAGTCGATTAGCCATGCAGGAAAGTACACGGGGGTGATTTGGAGTGGGCGGATCGGTTGAAAATTGAATCCGGGTAGAAAGCGGGCTCCTAATGACCCAATTACCTGCTTAAACAAGCAGGCCAAAGAAGCATATGGTGCCAATTGAACAATTGCCTCTTCAGGAGAGATACAGAATGGATACGCTATTTTCAGCGGAGTTGAGCGGAAGAGGCCGTACGAAAGAAAAGTTATATATACCTCGGAGTTTTGAAAATGAGTACGTTGAGTTTACTGACGAAACATAACGGCGACAATTTGCTCGCGAAAGGCGTTGAAGATGGGATATTCGATTCAAGTTTAGTGGCATTACTGAATGCAAGAAAACAGTGAACACTGCAGAGAAATTGAGATTGATGGGTAAAATCACGTGTGTGATGATCAGGACACGTAGTGGGTGCGGTCGAGAAATTTGGCATCGCATTTACAAAAGCTTTCTCTCTACTAACGTCCCATTGTGGTCACTCACTCTCTTTTATTTTATCATGCTTCCAGCCTACTTTCTTCTCCTGTTGCTCACATCTTTTACTGCTGCCAAAACTTTCTATGAGGATCTCGGCCGTGCGTCTCTCTTGTCAAGATCTACACGTCCACTTTCTCTGACCTGGAATTTTAGTTAACTCGAAAGCCTCAGAGAAGGAGATTAAGCGTGCATACAAGCAATTGAGCAAAAAATACCACCCGGACAAGAACAAGGCCCCAGATGCAAATGACAAATTTGCCGGCATTGCGCGCGGTAAAGTGATAGTTACTTGCATCCTTTCTCATGTCATTTACCCAATTGTAAAGCTTACGAGGTCCTTTCCAATCAAGAGGTGCCTCACATGTTCTGGTCTTTCAATTGATTTGACCTTGCTTTTAGAAACGCTCGATATACGACCAGTACGGAGAGGTTTGCGAGATTGTGATTTGAAATGACCTGTTATTGACGTACGCCATAGGATGGGTTGAAGGCCCACGAAGGTGGACAACATCATGCCAATCCATTTGACATGTTCCAAAACTTCTTTGGCGGCGGTCGTAAGTACCATGACCGTGCTATTCCGTGGAATTCTTTCTCAGCCGTATTATAGGCCACCAGCAACAGCAAACTCGCCGTGGGCCTTCCTCCGTTTCCGAATTTGAGATTTCATTGGAAGATGTGTCAGTTCAATTCGCAAAGTGTTATCTGGTCTAGGAGCTGATTTGACTTTGTGCAGCTACACTGGGGCAAGCATCGAGGTAAAAACGATGACTTGCGTGATCCACCTGTATTAATATATTTATCAGTTCAAAGCAAGAAAACGTATCCTGTGCGACCATTGTCGTGGGTCAGGTGCGGCATCCGATGGCGATATCCATACCTGTTCGACCTGTGGTGGCTCGGGTGTTCGACTTGTAAAGCAACAAGTAGGGGGAGATACATTTCTACACGACTGCAGACACTCATGTTTATAGATCTTTCCGGGCATGGTTGCTCAAAGCCAGGTGACTTGCAACGACTGCAGTGGTCGTGGTAAGATCATCAAGAAGCAGTGCCCTCATTGCGAGGGTCAGAAGGTGGTCGAACATACTGCAGAATACACGCTCGACGTTACTCCCGGCATGCCTGAAGGTCACGAGGTCGTGTTTGAGGGAGAAGCTGATGAAAGTCCTGATTGGGAGGCTGGTGATATCATACTTAGAGTGCGCACCCGAAAAGATAAGGGAGGCTGGCGTAGGAAAGACAGCAGCCTCTACTGGAAGGAAACGATAGGTGTAGATGAGGTATGCCATTTCATTCACTCAAAGGTGTCTTTATTTAAAATAACGGCGCGCAGGCTCTTCTCGGGTTTGAACGCAATTTAACTCACCTTGACGGGCATACAGTACGTCTCGTTAGAAAAGGTGTTACACAACCTGGTGCGTTTCCATGGTGTAAAATCGAAGCCGATATTCATAACTGTAAACTAGGGTTTGTCCAAACAATCCAGGGAGAGGGCATGCCAATCTTTGAGCAGTCAACTCATGGCGATTTGTTCGTCGAATACAATGTCGTTCTTCCATTAGAGATCTCACCACAAAGTCGGCGAAGTCAGTCATTCTCTGTGTCATCTTCTAATTTCTACTCAATGGGACTCCACAGAATTGGCAGAGGCATTCTATCCTTCTGGCGAGGGACACGACGAACTGTAATTTAATCTTATTATTGTTACAATCACAAGGATTTCAGGAGCATTTAAACTTGGCATGCCAATCAAGAAAGAAAGGAGTACTCCCCTGCAGCAGTCAGTGGAACCCTATCTCGTACATTCTCCATTATTTATGGGGGTACGACGTCCTTTATCGCAATAAACATAACCCTTTCAATTTTTAGGCTAAACAATTTTGAGGAATTTTGCTGTGGCGACTGCGGGGCTCTGCGGGGCGGGAAAATCTAAGATGCCGTTTATCTCCATTCATTCTGAGATGATAGTCGACCTTAATCGACCTGATACTCGACTTAATCACTTTCAGTCACGGCGTGCCTGGCAGATGGTCTGGGGTACAGCATGCGAACGAGACCCCTGGAGAACCATGGAGAAAAGATCGCAAGACAAGGAAGAAAGTTAAAAAAATCTGCATAATAAATCCAAGATTGGTTGGGATTGTATCCGTCAACGTAACCCGTGACATATGCATCCCAAGAACTTTTGAGCGCCTGAGGAAAGTCTGCACCCAGACCAGTCACCACAGGCACGAAAACGGGCTGCCGTTACTCCTCTTCCTAAGTTTTTTTTTCAAGGTTGATGTCATGTATATGCACCCTATAGTAGCCTCGTAGTCTGGAGGTGGATGGGGTTCGATGTGTGCAAGATGTGTGTGGCTTTGTCCCAGCTTCTCATGGTGACTTTACTCCGCGATTACGCCTCGTGCACAAACAACAACATGAGCCACGTAACTTATCTCCGTGCTTAACTTCTTGGTGGAACGACACTCTACAGATAAGTATCCTTGGATATGTTGTATCAAAATGATCCATTCCTCGATTTCTTGTGTGGATGGATACCGCCAACGTGATCCTTCAAGCATGGGACCTTAATAGCCCTGAAGACCTGAACTTGGCGATGCCGCCAAATGCTCGCGTACGTACGCGTCTATGTACATAACACTGGAGTGATCTGGCATGGGTGCAATCGGGAAATATTTGAGTTCCGTGGAAAACAGATCCAGATCCGCATTTCCTGATTTACATACACCCACACTGGCAAGACCTGGTGGATATAAAGAGTTGAAGAAGGGGAAGGGGAACACTTGCGCACCCTCTCACTTCCCCCTGTGTACGAAGTATCGGTCCAAAGAATGTCCTCGCCCATTATCTATCGTGGTGATTTTCAGCCTCGGCCTCCGATCTTCAAAGCATGGGAGAGGCAACGGAATAGAAAGCAAGTACACTCGCTCGTGGAGTGTTTTGCTGAAGCTGTTAGTCATTGTGATTCGAGTTTACTGACTCCAAGCTGATATCCTTCTCTAGCTGGGCGTATTCTTCTACGTCTATGCAGGTTGGTCGTTTGCAGCCTTGAGATCTTTCATCACCACTGACGCGATCTACCCAGGTGTTGGATCCCAAACCGCATGGGTCACGGGAAACATTCTAGTCAGTGCTGGTCTCGCTCCGACAGGCCTTTCTTGTTAGTATTCTTCAAATACGCTTTATGGAATCGATTTGACGTCAGAATAAGCTATTCTCCAGATCGGTTTGGGTTACTTTGGTGGCATTCTTCTCGCACTTGGAGTCTGTGCTGGGACCTCGGGAGGCCATTTCAATCCCTGCGTCACGATTGCTTTCGTAGTTTTCAAAGGCTTTCCGCCGCTGAAGGCAGTTCGGTGAGTCGTGCGATCTCGAAAGTCATTGAAATGCGTCTGACCCGTTGAAGTTACATCCTCGCCCAGATTCTCGGTGCTTATATTGCGTGTTTGCTTATCTACACCCAATACAAGATCACCTTCGAAGAGTGTACGGCCATCCTTATGGCAGCAGGCAAATTCGAGGAATTGCAATACACGCCTAACGGTCTCGCTGGAATTTTTGCGTTTTACCTACTACCTGGGCAAACCAAAGGTCTTGCCTTCCTGAACGAATTTGTTTCGGTAAGCTTTGGTCTCTGCTGCTCGATCAAAGAATAAGGTTGAATCATGACCAGGACACTTTCCTTGCACTTGCTATTTGGGCATCTCTTGATTCTTCAAATGCACTAATTCCTCCGACGGCAGCTCCCTTCTTGGTTGCAACGGCATAGTGAGTTGAGAGTCTTTCCATCTTATGAAACGAGAACTTAAGTTATGTATGTATGAAGTGGTGCTGCTATCTGGGGTTTCTCAATGCCAGGACGTCAGTTCTAAGTTTCTTGAATCGTTTAATCAATCCAACAACTGACCTTTCTGCAGTCGTCGCGAATTCAGCGCGCGATATCGGCGGCCGTTTTGCAGCAATGACCATCTGGGGAACTGAAGGTGAAAGAAGATCCATTTTCTATTCTATGAGATGAACTGACCCAAGGACAATAGCCGCTGGTGGATCATACTCTGCTATCACTGCGTTCACCAACATTCCTGCAACCCTTTTCGGGGCGTTCATCTACGAAGTCTTCTTGACCGACTCTGACAGAGGTACGAAAATAAATTGCGAGTTCCAGCGTGCTTCGATTGACTGGGTATATAGTTGTGAGCCATGCAGCATGCGAGTTCGGAGTCGCTCATGTCAATCACAGAAGACATCTGGAGCTAAGGCCCCATGAAGTTCACTCGAGCAACTCCAGCGGCGACGCCGAAGCGCAGACGCCCTCGATCGATAAGCCTACATTTGCTTATGAACATTCCGAGATTGCGCAGCGTGCTTGATTTGACCCCTTTAAGATTTTCTGTATATCATGAACCTAACTTGTACTTTACTCACATTGACATGGAAATGAAGATACCCTGATTTGTTGTGCTTAAAGAACGCTCAACTGTAGCTGAGGATCTTGAAACACTGTCAACCGGGATCGTTATTATCTCATTCGAAAGCTTGCCTTATTGTGCAATCAATAGTTGGTAAAATGTTGCTTAAGAGTCACTGTCATGAAGTTGGCCATGTGTGGCAAGATGCCGACGATGATTATTGCTGGACGGTGGTATCTTGTATGCGTATGCAATGAGCGTATAGAGTAGTACAGATGAAGTACGATGGGTCCGAGAGGTTAAGAATACATAATTAAAGATGAGGGTTAAGCCTAGAGTAAATAGGCAGTCAGTTGTATGCCGAAGTCAGCACAAGGGATACGTACGCAATAGTTGTACGATTTACGGTCTTCACACCGTTCTAAATATTCTCTCTAACAAAAGATCAGCTTCATCTCGATTGGCATTGTCGAGCGCTTACTTCGATCAGGCCTTCGATTCTTTTTTTGATATGCAGAGGATCTGGGTGGAAACGGGCAGAAAGTTGTCGTGTTACTTCGTTTATTAAATCGTTATGTGTCATGTGTTTGCGGTCTTTCATGATACGGACGATACATGCCTGGAATGTGATTGTTGATAGATTGTCGATAGTCAAAGGGAATGAGGAGCAAAAACCACTGACCTCAGTTTGATGACGGCGTTCTTCATCAATTCGATCTCGAGTTTCTTTCCTCTCGTCCCCCGACTCAACTTTTGATATGATAGTGCCAATTTTGATTTTCCGAAGACTGGACGTGAAACTGGCATTGAAAGAGAAGGAATCATCCTTCTCTACATCCCGACCAGGTGGGTGCTTCTTTAGAATTTTGTATTTGGCACACGCTAATGATTGGACATGGCGTTTCAATTCAGGGTCTGGTATGCCAGTAGCATCTTGGAGTTCCTAGAGCGGGCTTGAGCTACTTCGAATAATCATTTGAAAGACATACCGAATACGTGAGGAAAGCGTCGGGCGCCAGTCGCTGGAACTGCAGGAGTATTACTAATGCGAACGTGGATACGTTCAATTCGATTCTCGCTGCATTGAAGGCAACGCGAACATCAGCATTTCCATGCGAGGGTAACCAGGTCAATCGTCGGCCGGAGTGTCTGGAGAGGTAAAACTGTTCAAAGGATTTGCATGTTTTCACCATTTCCGGCGGGAATATGCAAGGAGAGACTGTATGTGAAATGGGCCAAAACGTCGACGTCATCACCGTAACAGAGAGTTCGATTTCTGGAGCCTGGAAGACCATCATCAAGTGTTTCTTCACCACTGAAAAGTGCTTACAGTCGTGTTTGCAAGGTGAGTTTTGTATGCATCCATATTGTCCGCAGAAATTTTCATGTCGTGAAACATGCCCTCCAACCTTTGGGTGAATTGGAACCCACACTCCACCTTGAGTTTTGCAAGCATCCCACGTTCCGCATCATCGGAAACAGATCGCCCATGCAAAAGACGTTTTGCAAGGTGGCCCTTGTAGTAGCGCTCAAAAATATCTTTATCTGTAAGAAAACGGAAGATGGTGATCGTCTTGTCCAGAATAACTTCAACTTCTGCATCGGTTTTCTGGGAGGAAGTGGAGAAGTATTACAAATGGGCGGAGATTACGACTATGATGACACTCACTCCTTTGAGTCCTTTCTTTAAATACTCGTCAATAAATAGGGAAATATACTCAGGGGACTTTTCGTTCCCATCCACGAGTGACTGAAAGGCCTGCAACAATACGGTGAAGAGCCGTCTTCAAAGATTTATGATGACGATCGCACCTCGTTCAGAGCACTTTCAATCTCTCTGTCTTTTTTGAAGGCAGCTTCCCATACCGCCACAAATTTATCTCGTAGAGTCAGAACATCTTGCACCCATTTCAGCGCCAGATCCAATTTCTGCGCAGGTGTACTGGCAGAACTTCGAGCCTTGCTGTCATCTTCCATGTCTTCCAAAGATAATCTGTTGATTTCAGCTCCTCTATGAGCAACTGAATCTTTGATCGCCCGTTTTAAAGTTGGGATGCCTGATGGAACAGTTGCAAATAGGCGATAGAGGCGGGATAGATCTACAATCTTTTCTGTGTCGATCATATTATCGAAGCCCGAATTTGGCAGCGAGATCACCCCCCATAGGTGGGGGGTCAAAAGATTTTCATTCAGAATTTGGCGGACAGCCGACCCTGTTGGCCTAGCTAGATAGTGATGGGCTCTCATTTCTTCGCTTTGGAATCGATTTTCCACCTGTGAATGATAAGTTGTGTGCGCATGCGGAGTAAGATAATCCCATACCCTTCTAAGAAACTCTGGTGCATCACAGGTTTCAAGCAATTTTATACCTTCTGCTTTAAAAAACGTTTCGCTTTCTTTGAGAAAGAAAGGCTCAAAATCGCGATGATAAACGGTCATTGCACCGTCATCTAGTTCCAAACGTAACAATATCTCGACACATCCTTTCACAGGGGATCGGTTGATGCTCGACCCGTCTCGTTCGAACCGAACCTGGCTAAGTATCGCTGCGCAGATGTGTTGCTGTATTGGAGGTCTTATGATGTGTTTCAAGAAGAGCCGGTATCCCGCTTCAGTAATCTCTGGCACTTTTTCGGTCTTCGTATAGACTCGATCCTATTGTTGGATGATGAGAGATTGAGTGAGCAGGTAACATTCATTGCGCACCATGTACTTCAGAATCTGGCTTAGTTTCATCATATTTCCGGTATGATCGTCCCATACATTTCGAAGCGCTTTCAAAAACGTATCTGACTCCTGGCTGCGATGAACCAGGTCACTGTCCCCTCCTGCAGGAAAGACAGGAATGATTTTCTCGTTCGCCAACTCATCGAGATTCTCCGCAACCAATTTCTTGGTGCCATCGTACAGCAGTTTCCCCTCTTTGTGAAGGACCAAGTTATAGGCAAACCGGTAATTTTCTTCGAAGGAAAGATTCGACGCGTTATGATTCTGGATTTCGCGAATGTTATGAGCTAACTCTGACCAAGTCTTTTCTGCAGAAAAGGTTGCTCCATGCTAAGGCCGTTAGATCGAGGTTGTGAGTAGGTTGTCCTAAGTCCTACCTTCCGTGGAGGTTTCTGGGGACATAGTTTAATCAGAAGGGTCGGAAGTCTAAAGCAAAATAAACGCACAATCTTTGGTTTTGGTTTTCGAGCTGCCCACACAGAATCAGAGAATACACAGTCGTCAGGGTGCTTTACAACTCACTGTTCATCGTTCGCGGTCGCCTTGAGTTGTAGTTACTAGTGTTTGAGCATATTTACTCCTGACCAAAGATGATTCGATTTGGATTTGTGATCTTATCTCTCAATCAAATGATCTTCGCCTGAGAAACCAACTACATGATAGTGAGGGCATCGAATCGAGGAGTTTCAATGTATATGCGATATATAGAAAGCTATATAATTCAAAGAAGAGACATGATGTGCAAGTATGATAAAGCTGTGTGAAAGTGGCGATGTTTCCGAGGGAAAGGAATCTAATATCGAAAAGAGGATTAAGTTATCAAGATGACCCTGAAGATCGGACAAAGTCTGTAAAGTACTTTCGGAAACTTTTAGCGTCCAAATCTCGTAGTTTTGTTGTGAAATGGAGGGCTGTTTCGGGTGGCCAATTTTGCGACGGAAGGAAGACAGTCAGGAAATAATTATACGCTTCTGGACCTCGAATGACGCAAATACTTTGCAACAAATTCGCAGACTCGTGAAGGACCTGTTACAATTTCAATGCTGGAATGTATTGTCTGTTTCTGAAGACTCACCACCATCATTTGACCGTCTTTGGTGTTGAACTCGGGCGCTGACGGGATGCGGAAAATGGTAGGAATGAGCCGTTCATAGATGAACCGATCGAAACCTGGCAAGCCTTCCTGCACACTGTCCGAAGTTGGCCGACCCCATGTGTTCACCGATTTGTTAAAGAATGTCAGGGCGATCTTTTGGCTGGATGGGTCTGAGATATCTTCAGCCTGTTGCCGCAGACTGTCAAGTAGGGATTCGAAAGCGGAGGAGTTCCCTGATATGTCTTTTTTAAGTACAACGTTGAGATATCGAAAATAAGCCCATACTTTCCGAGGTGAATATGCCATGCAATTTGTTCGACATAACATTATTCAATAGATTGAGATACGCCTTCTTTGTGTCAGCATGCGCTCGCTCGTCATCCGTGCCGGATATTGGTTGCGACATGAGTGCAGTGATATGTGCACTGAGCGGTCCAATAAGTTGGTCTAGAACATCGAACATGTCATTCTGCACAAATTCTGCCTCAGCTAGACGTAAAAAACAACAACAGGGAAATACCGTCTGACCTGTAACTTATGGATCAATAAACTGATGAAATTCATGAAGTCAACAAGCTCGGATGGCTCGAAATGCGCGAGGAGGTTAGCCATTAGAGGAGGTATAAAATGAGTGACGCTAGGCCCGGCTGTTGCTAGAATTCTTGCGAATGCAAAGCGAGTCTAAAGTACATTAAACCGACCGTTACAGTAAGAAAAGTCAAATATGAAGCGTACCGCGTCCCGTACGACCTTGTGAACATTCATAGCTTCTAGACAGACCAGGATTGCTTGAGCTACCTGACCGAGGACTTCTAAAGGGGGGAGAGTGTGTCCTTCTACAGTCGACGTAACTGATGAAGGATAATCTGGAAAGCCTTTCGAGATATTTCCTAGGGCCATGATGGTGTGATGCACCTTGACGATAGGCAAGATGTCCTGGATGCCTTTCCTTGATACCTCTAGATTGACAGAGAGCTCCTCCATCAACGGCTTGACAAGAGAAAGGAACAGTGCTGCCTGTTGTTCGGGAGACCGGAACAACAGAGAACAAAGAATCCCTGTTGTTTCATAGAGATATAATTGGGAGTCGAAGGTCGAGCTTTTGACTGCTTCTGTGAGAGGATCCTCGTCAACCTCGTCAGTGTCTGGTATCTCAGCCTGGATTGGCAGAAGATCTGATATGCTCTGAGTAATGCTGACGCTGATATCTACTGGGATATCATTTTTTGCTTCCTTGATGAAACGATGAAATAGGTAATACAGTCGTAACCGGAAAGTCGAGTTTTCGTTGTGAAGACCACTTGATGGTAAACGTTTCTGTTAGTAATGCGATATTTACAAATAAAGTACCCAAAAGAGAGACTAACCGGCGATCGACCATTGCTTCCAAAGTAGGAATGATGCATTCCTTCCGAATTTTGAAGAAATCTGTGTATCTTGAAACAGTTTCAAAGAATTGTAGAGAGACGGCATGGTGAGGGTAGGAGACAATCCCTGACTGAACAAGAGCGTAAAGCATCTCCCCATGAGTCGTTAAGGGATATTCAGAATAATCAGTCGCCTTTCGCTTGTCTTTATCCACCGTTGGCGCATGGCAAAATGCTGCACGACCTTTTCCACCAGCTAGATTCTTGAATCAGCAGCAAAGAAGGGATCCCAGGGCGAAAATTCTTACTTTTATTTATTTCACCAAAGATATAGACCAGGTACACGCCGAGCTCTGCGTCATGCCATTCGATCGACACTCCGTTTTGATATGCTGAGATAGTACTCAGTGCGAGCGTTCGAACGGCATCAGTTACAAGGTCTTGGTCAATGGACAAAATTGAATCCACGAGCGTTCGTAGATCCTATATTGTGCATCATTGAAGCCGAACTCAGGCGGATAATAGAACGGATCCTAACCTTCCGCATTTTTTCAAATTCGGCGTTGTCGTCTTCATCGGCATCTGTCGGATCTGCATCAGGGTCCCATTTCATCTTTGTCAGAAGAACCTGGAGAAGTCTAGCGAGGAAGGATCGCTTTGATTCATCGATGGGTCCCGTTGAGATCTTTTTGCTCCGCTTGTACTGGTGGGAGGTCAGTCAATATCGCATGTGCAACGGAGAAGCTTACACCAGTGAGAATTGTTTGAAGAAGGGGGAAAACGGTAGAGCACGTATCATCATAGGGATCAGCTAAGAATCGAAGTAACACTGGTAGGAGCTGTTCCATTAACTTCGACGCCTCTTTTCGTATGTCTTCGTTGGGACAATCCTACAGCGGTTTCCCAATGAGCATGGATACCAAAAAATGAATGTTGGGAAAATCGTACGTCAGTAAGTTTCGCTACTTCCACACCGTATATGTTTAGTAGCTTCCCTAGAGCTTCACGATACGATTCCTCGCCCTCATCCGTCTCAGAACCACGTTCATTCTGTTGTGCTCTGGTTTTGGCTTCGAGGGCATCCAATACTTCTCCGAGAGAAAGAACCTTGAACAGGCTCAATTTATCCCCAGGTTCCTTCAGACCCTTCGCGACAATGCGAAGGAGAGCTACAGAAGTTGCCAAACGGATCGGCAATGAACTATCTGAAAGTAGGCTGAACAAAAGGGGGACTGTCGTGGGAGTGACGGTCAAATTGATGTCAATCCAACCTGAAGATAGGATGGCAGCTCAGAGCACGGGACACAAAGGACGCGTGCAGGACCACTCACCGACATATGACCCAAAAGTTCGGATGCCCCAGTCTACCACCTCGACAGCCGCCTCTAGATCTCGAGGATTGGCATTGTCTTGTTTACGAAGAGTCAGCATCCTATCCGATCCCTCCGCAATCAACGTCAGAACAGCGTCGTTGATCCTCGCCGCATCTCGTTCTCGTACAGCGTCGCGAACCCGCCCATCGCGTGCATGTCGGTCAGCATCGTACGGCCTCGCAGATTTTATCATTTGATCCGCCACTTCTCCGGATATCTCTAGGACGATGTGGAAGAAAAGCAGGGAGATGTGTCGATTAAAGGCAGAATTATCAGGTGGTCGAATGAGTGTAAAAAGGTCGGAGAAAAAGGTCGGCCACTGTTCACAGTAGGTGCACAAGAAGAAAAGGGTAAGCGTGTGGGAGAATTTGTTTCTAAGGACTGTGGAGATGTTCTTAGTACATATTGCGAAAGCCAGGGAGATACTAACATGCCGCATCCGATTCAGCAGACCCAGACACATATTCTGATTGAATGTAGGAGACTAATGCTTGTTGAAGCGTATGAAATGTTTCTGCATCCAGTGGATCGAACCTGTGATAGATGTTTATGGTCAATTCCAAGCAGTCGAAAAATGAGGTGACGCTGAACAAAAGTCCAAAAAGCTACCATCCCGCAGAATTTACAAGATTCGAAATGTGTGCAATTAAATTATCGTATAACACGAAGGGTCAACTTACCGATTGTCAAAAAACTCGTCCAGTACTCTGAGGGCAAAAAATCGGACTTGAGCCGGGTATTTTCGAGCTCCTTCCACATTTTGATCCACAAATAGTGGAAGAGCTAATCTCCAAGTAGTACTGGCGTTTTGTTGAACATTACCGATATACGCAAGAGCTTGTTGATGAAGCGATACTTGTGTTGGATCTGAGGCAATGATGATGGCTTGGACGACTTGATCTAATTCGTGCTCCATCGACGCCCAAAGTCTGCCACCCGTCGGCTCCAGATGAGGCCTAAGGGAGCTTTTATTGAAAGGAGGAAAAGATGGGGCTGGAAAAGAGATGTACAAAGCAAATCGAGTCAAGATAGAATGAGAGGATAAACGGGAAATTCAGTGAACTAGCACGTGCTGCTATTGATCATCTTATCACAATGCATTGATTGACGAGAAGTTACTGATAATTCTTCTAATCTTAACTGAAGCTTTCTTTACGGTGGACTAGTACTTACGCGAGTAATACAAAAGCGCATGCAGATCAGGTGGCATCAAAATAAAAGTTTGTAATTTTTACATAGTTGTACCGTGACTAGAACGAGTCGTGTGAGCAGGAGATACAACGGAAATGCCCTTCAAAATTTCAAAAGAAAAAGGTCTCCCGTATGAAGGCTCACAAAAACATGTCCCTTCGCTTCGTCTAAAGCTAGTGAAAGACAATTCTTGATCTCAAATGGCAATGTCATGTCTCTCGGTAGCAATCTCTGAATTTTGACGGCCAGTTTGTCGCGCGAAAAGGTTCCCCGCATTAATTCGAAACTGTCTGTTTCCCAATGACGACGAAGCCAGACGGCTCGCCTCCCAGTATCTCCAAGGCAAATGACATCTGCCGAGCTTTTCGGTGGTGTTTTGAAAAGTGACAAGGAAGGTCGAATTTGCTTTTGAGGGGATAGTGGAAGCCACAGGACACATCCCCTGCCTCTCTGATGTATTAGACGAGGGAATACAAGGAGCGGGAGAACATTATCCACGGTAGAGTTTTTTATCGGCTCGCTCGAGATGTCAAAGTCAAAATCGCGGAATGGAACAACAGTAGAATAGCGGACTAAGAGTTGCGAAATCGGTTCTTCTGTTGTTTCGAAGGAAGATAAATTTGCCGGTGTCGAATGGATAAGGGAAGGTGGAAGAGCATAAATACTGATTGTTAGGCAATCGTCATTTTGACCTCTTCTTCCGATAATGACAATACGATCAGAAAATAGCCTGAAACGGAGCTGTCCAATGCTCTGCTCAATCGGACAGTACCACCGGACGTTATGAGTGATGTTGACAAGGAAGATCTCGAATGATGGGGGACTGATAGGGTCTGTAAACCGAGCAATACTTGTAGCGACGATATCCTCGCATATCTGCGTTTCGGAGAACGTGCCCTCGGAGGTAGGCTTATGAACACTCCAGATCTTTTGAGAGGTGCAAGACTCTCCCTGCTTACTGGGCAGAGAGAAGGTATAAACATTCAAAAATCTGAACGAGATCAGTTGACAATATCGTTCAGGTAGGATACGAATAAACGTACTCTGCCTGCAATCCGTCGTATTCGATAATCACGATAGCTCCGGAGGTTTTTGATCGGAGACACGACGAAAAAGACACAGCAACACTCCGACAATCTGCTATCGTATAGCAGATGCCAGTTATTGTGGATATCATCAAAAGCTGGAAGGACAAATTCGACCGAGAGAGAGCTACAAGCCATTGAGACCCTAGTGGTTGCATTTTATGGATAACAGCCTCATGACGGCTCTGGAGGCGGAGTAGCTGTGGACGTCCAGGATATCCACGCCAATTGCGTTCCAGGCGTAGTGCTTTTTTAACAATTCTTTGTACCTGGAAACTTCTGAGAGATTTCACGCCCTTGTCAAATGGAAGATCAAGAGGGAGTTCAATCGATATTTGGTGCCACACGTAATCCTGACATCCTAAGGCGTGGAGAACACGACATGCCTGCGTGGCGACAACAACCAATGATTAATAATCCCATGTCAGTGCGGCTTGAACACTGGTAGTAGTAGATTTTGAGCCGGCTGACCTGAGTTAGAGAAAATAAGTCTTCTGGATCCAGAAAAGATATTATCGATAGAATTATATCTCCTGGTAGTTCAAGGAGGGACATAAGAAACGAAAGAAATCTGTGGTGATGTATATCTGATCATGATTAGATCTTCGGACCGGTCTGAGTTCCTGACCCTCCGGCAATCGTGCCGGACTACTACTTAAAGACAAACCTCGCTCCTTTTGTCAAACCATGAATCACACTGGCCATCTACCAGAAGACTACTCTCTCTCCTCCAGAATGTCCGAGTTCGATGCTTTATCAGACTCGGACTGGCTTGACATTGCTAGTAACCGCGAATCAGACGACACTGACTCAGTCATCTCTGCAGACAGTCATTGCAGTGAGGACGCTGGGCTGATACCTTTGTCTCGCAGGTCGTCAATGAGCATCGGTAGCTCCAGAGAAGGAGAAGTAGACGCATGGGAAGGCTTTCTTGAAGAATCTAGTGAAGACGAAGTTCAAAGCATTATTCCTGAGACGGTGGCATCCCCTGTGACTGCGGTGATGATTGAGTACCCCATGCCCTGGTCCAATTCGGACACGACAGATGGCACAGCTCACGACCCTTTCGAGGAGCAGCGCGTTAATGAGGCTCTTGATCAAAGCATGATGAGCACCCTCAGTGCTTCTCGGTCAAGCGCTACCAGTACTCATGCCTCCTTACGCGATCTGCGACTATCGTTCCCTGATCCCTTGACCAGTTCAACTCCCTCTCGGAATGAACTGAACAGCTCTTACGAGGGCGTCTCTCTTTGCGATGCAATGGTTGACGCGGACCTCACTACTGATGGTTCCAGTAACATTAACTGCACCAACGTCAGTCTTCTCCCTTTGTCTGGCGAGGATACCGCAGAGGATCCGGGTGCATTGAAATCCACACCCGTGGTCACTGGAGAAACGTTCAAAGAGGAACAACCGTTGTTCGAAGTCGTCTTGTACGGCTCACCATCTTCAATCAAGTGGTCCTTTGTACTGTCTTTGGTCGAGAAGGCAGCCGGTGCCCTTGTGTCCGATCATGGCTTCGTTGAAGTCACTTTCAACGCTGACCAGGCTACACGCTGTTTGCAGATTCGCTCAGAGGTAGATGTAAATGTGAACCACGTTGTCTCGGTGTACGATCGAACGGACGACGTCGGGAATGTTGTACGTTGATTATCTCACTACTAACACATTGACTTCACATCTTTATTAGCCCACTTCGCATGCTTTGGCGAAGCGACCGTCATTGGCCATAATCTATCTGCCTGCTCGCGTCACAATAACTACTGACCATTCGCTTTATCTCCCTGTTCTTGCCCCGTCATATTCTCCAGATGATGCCATCTCTCGGCACCATCTTGCCCGTAGGGATTGGGACTTTCTTTCGGTCCCTTCTGACAAAGTCGTGCAAGTAGGCAACGATACCGAGTCGGTTATTTTTGATGGTGGTAATGCTGAGATCCAAGTTATCCGTGCCCATCGCCTGCTCGATAGGCTTCTTGCCGTTGCAAAGAGGCGCCCCGCCAAAGTTCTATCAGATCATATTCGCCCTGCGCAGGCTGTCACGTTGTATGTTCAATCCTATCTCTCGCTTTTTGCTTGCTGACTCTGGAGAAGTTTCGCCCTGATGTCTCTGATTGTCGGATTTGCTATGAATACGGCTTTTCGCAGGTCGACTCCACCCACTCCGACCATGGCAGCGACGTCTCCCATCGCTCCCTACTCGGGAATATCTAGCATTGTGACCAACCATACGACTTCGGTTCTCGCCCCCATCGCCAGTACTGAGACAACGATGATGACAACTGAGAAGGAAGTCTCCCTCTCCATCTTCAGCCCCGGCACCACGTCGCTGTCAATCATACCCGATAGCACTTTGAATCAGGCGGCTAGCAGTGTACCTGATACCACTGGCTCGGCATCTTGCAAGCCCTCGCCCTGGGTGGCGAAGCTGAAGTCCGCCAAGAATATAATGATCAGGCCTGCGACTTCGATAGTCAACGAAGTTGAACCTTCTACCACTGTCATTCCTTTAACTGGGGGTGGCTCTGGACCGTCGAAGACAACTGCCCTCGGTCTTGTAGTCGAAACGTTGACCGAAGCCCTCGATGGTCATGTGGCACGGCTTCGCAGCGAATACCGAGTTGACGAACTACTTGAATCGCTCGATGACCTCACTCGTGCCATCCATCGCCAAACGGTTTATCGCATTGACAAGGGCAAAGGGAAGGCGAAGGAGATCAAAGACACATTTTCTGAAACTCTCGATGCTCAAGTAGCACGACTTCGCAACGAGTATCATGTTGATGACATGGTTGAATCGCTTGACGAGATTGGTCGAGAATTACGTCGTCAGGCGATCTATCGGGTTGACAAAGGCAAGGGCAAGGCAAAGGATATCCGGGATATCGTTCAATATCGTCACGAGCGCGCCCGTAGTAAAGCAAGGGATCTGAAAAAGAAAGGAGAGGAGATCATGTACCGGGCGAGCGCAGAAATCAAGGAAAGGACGAATAACGCGAAGAAGAAAGCACGGGACATAACTGACAGTCTGGCGAACTCGGAATCCATACGTTCTTACCAGAAGCTTCATGAGGAATGGGTAGCTATTCTGAAGGAGAAGGGGGGCGAAAGACCTAGCAAACGATCACAGAAATGTGGTCTGTTCTCTCGACCTTGGGAATTTTATCGTGTCTAAACTTTTAGTATCTCTCACCTCTGATGACTTTCATCCATCATCTCGTTCTGGTGTATCCCTGTCTATGTACCATAGTTGCCAGCATACCGTCCTATCTGAACTACATCGGTTAACAATATAGTTCAATTTCCATAAATCTCAAGAATATAAGATCATGTTAATTAAGGCCTTTGTATTACTGAGTACTACTACATGACACACAACACATATTCCTACATTTGGTAACATAGATTCCATACATCGGCACCTTAAGATCACTGGAGAGGAGACGGCCAGTCTGGTAAACCTTGTAGTGCTGCATTGGTAGCTTCGCGGACACGTCGTTTGCCAGCAGCGTCGGCAGACAGACGATAACCTTGAAATACCTCCTGCATCTGAAACGCAGAAGCGGCAACGGAATCTGAAGATTTTCAATGTGAGTGAGAATACAGAAAGATACGCAGTACGAGATCGTACCGGACTGAAGCTTTGCATCTTTATGTAGCTATATAGTGCAAGATCAGGACTCGTAGGAAGTCGTGGAAATTAAGAACGGACCCCTTGTAACCTAGAACCCTCTTGTTGTATCTGGGCTGGATGATAGTTCATTGTTCCATACTGCAGCTGCATTTGAAGCTGTGCAGCCTTTCCCTCAAGCTCCTTCACCCGCCCTTCCCATGCATCTTTCAAGGATTCGAAAGACAATAATAGCTGCTTCCAAGTATAATTATCCCATGCTTCTATTTCGGCCTTGTGTGTGCGAATAAACTCTCTTGGATGTAACATTCCGGAAGGTGATGTCGAGGTGGAGGGGGAGGTCATAGCTCCTTGAAATTGAGATGACGGATTGAGTTGATTCTGTTGCACGGGATGCTTTGTTTGACTTTCTCCAGACCATCCCTGTCCGATATTTGCATAGGGATCGAATTCGGAGAGATAGCTAGAGTTCCGTAGTTGCTGCTGAGCAGGTTGATATGACTGCTGCTGCTGTGATGCTATGGGTTGAGCCTGTAGATATCCGTAGCTCGTCCCGCTCATATTCGCAGCAAGTTGCTGGCCAAAAGAACTTGTGGGCTTGAAGGGCAAGCCAGTTGGCTGCGGCACGATTCCATTAGATGACGGAGAGGGACTTTGATAACCAGGTGATGTGTTGTAACCGGGTGATAACTGGGGCACCTGCTGTTGCTGATAAAGTCCCTGAGACGGTGGAAATGCTATCCCAGTATTGGTAGACCACTGGCTCTGTGTGTCAGATCCAGTTGAAAGATCTGGAAAGCGTGCTTGTGCGTTTGTGGGATCGGTTACGAAGGGATTATTAGTGATCGCTGAAGAGCCATAACCACTGCTGTACATATTGGTCGATGGTAGGTGAAGAGAAGAAGGAGAATGTGGCGGCTATGCAAGACCATTGCTGTCTAATCTTTGACTCTCCTCACAGCATCACGTGTGTCTGTATAGGTTTGAGATCGCAAATGGCCAGGACCTTCCTCAAAACGTTGATCAAAGCGTGTAGGAAGAGATACAGAGAAGCGAGTACATGTAGATGGTGTGATAGTAGGAGTGAAATTTCCCTATCCATGGTCAGGGTCGTTTGTTGGGTACATTATATATATAACAGTCTCATCATTATCATCATTCGAAGTCCTGTGTCATGCACGTTGGATTTTGGGAACTGGAAGTAGTCCAAGTAGTCCAAAAGCGAGGACATATAGAGCTGCAGCTAGTGGCAGGAGTTTATTAATCAATAATTCCATTGTGGGAGATCAGGTTCTTACCTCCGACCGTACCCATCACGTACCCCAGATTTGACCACTGACCCAATGTGAGTGCCAAAAGTAATAGACCTCCTACGATGGTAGCCGTCAAAACCTACCAAGAAATATTGTGAGCCTGAGCTAAGGGTATCGAGATAATGCAGCCACCAAATGCTACTCACAGGAATTACCGAGGATAGAATGTCGGACTCCTGCCACGAACGATACTAGAACTCATATGTAAGGAAAGCTGAAGAGGCAGAAGGAGGTTATTCAACGAACATTCGGCTCTACCCCCTTTATCCAGGGAATCAACATGACGTAGAGGAACAGGACGACTGTGGTGATGCCAAGACCCAAGGCTCCAAACGCTGCAGTTCTGCGAAGAATCAGGGTCGGTTCAACTGTACATAGACGGTCAATTAGGAAGCCACGTACTGTCCCAAGGAGCCTTCATTGCGAGTTACTTGCCAAAATTCATGAAGAGTACCGAGATAATAAGTGATTGCTCCTCCAGGTAAGACTAGTTTCAACTGTTTGATTGCATGTTGAACTGTGTTGGGTCGAGTCGACATAGAAAGGATTCAAGACGAGATAGATTGTAGCGAGTAAAAGGGGATGCAAGTCAAAAATCTTTATCACATGAAACCACGTCCACGTGAATCCATGTCATACAAGCTTCATGCTACAGACGTCTTCCTGCCTTTTAAGTAAGAACGACGATGAGGAGATATATATATATATAAAAGAAGAAAATTAAGGGAAAGAAAGGTGCAAGATAGAACATTTTTATGGTATGGTAGTAGAACCAAGAGAGCAAAAACGGCCACGTGCTCAATTAACGCGACGCGACCGTACAAACAAGTTCAAACATTCAGTTCAACTCAAACTTGATGCCTTCAAGTTCATCGGACGATAACCCGAGAAACCTCGAGATTCAAAGACAAAAATACAAGCAAAAGCTTGCATCTGCAATAACTGACGACGACGATCCACTCGCTGTCTACAATGAATTCGTACAATGGACTGTCAAAAATTACGGTGAAAACGATCCTCGATCAGGACTTCGCGAGCTCCTCGGCCAGGCGACAAAGCAATTTATGAGGGACCCAATGTACAAAACAGATATACGTTACCTGAAGCTGTGGACTCTTTATGCAGGTCAAGTCGATCGCGCCAGTGCCATCGATATCTATGCGAACTTACTGGCAAACGAAATCGGCACATCTTTCTCGCTTTTATATGAGGGTTACGCTTCTTTGCTCGAGGCGGAAGGCAGGTGAGTTCCAGGGCTTTTTCATTCAACACTACCTGGTTTACTCAACTTTGTAGACAAAAAGACGTGGAAGTTATCTACCGGCAAGGAATAAGGCGTCAAGCACGACCCTTTGAACGACTGAAGAAAGGATTCCAAGAATTTCAAAATCGAATTTCAACCGCGAGTGCCGATCGGCCACAGCGTGCCTTGCCCAATCGTCCGATTTCTCGTGGGCCGTCCGCCTCTTCATCTGCAACCTCTATATCAACGAGCCAGTCGCTCCCGAATGCGTCTACCCCTCTGAATACGAGCGGTACAGCAGAACACCGATACAACGTGATGCTTGCCCCTCCAGATCCGGGAAAACGACGCGAGCACTACCGTTTTGACATGTCTATGTTGTTCACACAAGCGGGAGGGGAATTTAGCATCGAGGAAGCAAGAGCTCGGAATATGGGTCTGTTGGGGAAAAAATGGCCGCCCCCTCTGCCCGATTCATTCCAATCTACTTTGGATGCCTCATCGGATTCAATCTCGATGCCGGTAGATTTTAACGATGATGGATCGAAGAATACTACGGGAGGACGTAGGAGGAGTATGTTTGCAGCTGAACCAACTGTAACTATCAACACACGGGCAGCACTAGATGACGTTTTCGGGATGTACAATTCCCCGGACCGAACTACGATGCTTGGAAGCAAATATGGGCCGCTAAGACAAGTCAGGCCATCTGCAGTCGGTCTTGCGCCAACGACTCCCAATGTAAATGCATCCGAGGACAGTGGAAAAGAGGATGGGAAAACACCTGGTATGTTTCCACCTGTGAGTTAGGAAACTACACTTAACTTGTGTGAAAAGCTTTCCGGCCCTTTGTCGACGAAAATGCGAATTCAAACCGCACCCCTTCCATTCGGGTGAGTCCTACAATAAGTTACTATTGGATAAACACAATGACGGCCCACTTTTAGTTCCAACCCTTTGTCGATGAAAATAAAGCACCCTCCACAACGCCTCGACTTGCATTTTCTCTCAAGGACCCATCCCAAGAAAAAAAGGCGCAAGAGACACCTCAAGAGGCGAATCCCCCAAGTGTCTTTTCATCTCGGGTCTTCACTCCCGTTCAAACCAAGCTTGCGCCACTTTCACACGCCTCTACTGAATCGCACGGGAAACCTCAACCTGAAGTTCGACTAGATCATGAACGGGCAAAATCACAACACGAGGTCCCTTCCCCTGAGTCCGGCAATCCTGTTCGGACCTTCACACCCTTCGTCGACGAAAATGCTCAAACTCCATTCAAAGTGTTCAGTCGACCGCCCGACCAACCCGAAAATGTCTTCACACCTAAGACCCCAGCCACTACTTTCACACCATTCGTGGATCCAAAGCCAACATTTACTCCTTTTAGGGATGTGACCCCTGCATTTACTTCTCGTTCTGATCAACCGCCTGAAGTTGCTCCGCCGTCGGAACACATCCATTCTCGGACAGTGGTCCAGATCGAGGAGGACAGCATTGAAAATGGCCAAGAATCAAGTCAATATGATGACGATGACGATGATGATTACAGCGTGGCTGATGAGGGACAAGGACATTACGAGGTCCCTCTCGAAACGGTTCAAGAAACTGAAGAGGACAATTCCTACCAAGAAATACCTTTAGGGGGAAGGTTTGGTCGATTTAATGTAATGACGCCAATAACCGAACGCACTTTCGAGTTTACGACAAGCACTCGTGGTTCTGCCACCCCGAGCGAGCCAACGGATGACCTGGGCATGCATGGCGTCGGGAATGTGTTTACTCCCTTGCAAAGAGATCAGCATGACGCGGTCATTGCGGCTGAAAGGCTTGCAGCTGAATTAAGGGATGACGAACCTTTGGAACCCTTGCGTCTTTCTGCCTATCTTCCCCCAAAGGAATCTCCAGACGTCACAATTCTCGAAGACAAGACTGGCACCTTGAGCCTTGGCGATTCCTTAACCTCGCGTTCTCAATTCAGGCCTTCAAATCCATGCAATCCTTTCGACCCTCTCATTGTGGCGAATATTTTGTCTCGTATACCCTCAGACCCCTACTTCTACGATTTCAGAGACCGTGACTCTCGCCAACTGGATGGGCTACAGAAGTTTGCGAAGAAGGGTCGGAAAAGCAGCGGTTCTGGGCCATTGGATGTCTCGGGTTACTTTTCATTGGAACTCAACGGCCATAAATTTAATGTCACAGAAAAGCTCGGCGAAGGTGGCTTTGGTGCTGTTTTCAAAGCGCGGGATGTTGGGGCAGGCAGTGAAGATGATGAAGAGCTTGACGAAGATTTTGATGATGACGAGGAGAATATGTCGCTGGTTGCCCTTAAAGTCGTGAAACCCCGAAATCTTTGGGAATATCACGTTCTCCGCAGGCTTCATTCAGCTCTCCCGAGTTCTTCACGACAATCCATCATCCTACCGCACGCGCTTTACGCATTCCGTGATGAGAGCTTCCTTGTCCTCGATCTTTGCCCCCAGGGCACACTCCTTAATATCGTAAACAATGCGGGAGCTGCTGGTGTTTCCCAGCAAGGGGCATGCTTGGATGAGCTTCTGGTTATTTTCTTCACAGTTGAACTACTTCGTCTCCTCGACGCGATCCACAGTGCTGGTTTCATTCATGGGGATTTGAAGATTGACAACTGTTTACTGCGACTCGAGGATGTCCCAGGCGGAGCCTCCGCCTGGTCCAGCTCTTACTCTCCATCCGGCGATGGTGGATGGAGCTTCAAAGGCCTCAAAGTTATTGACTTCGGACGGACAATTGATACGAAGCTTTTCCCTTCTGGGCAGCTATTCCTAGCAGATTGGCCAACCGATGACCGAGATTGCTTTGAGGCGCGCCAAGACAAGCCATGGACTTTCCAAACAGACTACTATGGTCTCGCCGGAATAGTCTATTGTATGCTTTTTGGCAAGTATATCTACGCAGGCGCAATAGATTCCTCGTCTGGGAGGCACAAACTGGCCACACCACTGAAGCGCTACTGGCAGACTGAAGTATGGAACCGATTGTTCGACATCCTTCTTAATCCCACAACTGTGAGACCCGATGGTCAACTACCTGTTTCAAATGAGCTTGGAGTACTGCGGAAGGAGATGGAAATTTGGCTTCAGTCGAATTGCAATCGGGCGAGTGGCACTTTGAAAGGCTTGCTGAAGAAGGTGGAAGTATCATGCTACAAAGGATTGGGTTGAAATCACTTGAAGTGCATTTGAACACCAGCAAGGGACTGCGAGAGTTGTAGTGTAAAATTTGCTAATGAGGAACTCTACTTATCTTTCTGTTGTTGCGGTGAGCCGGTGCTCAAACACTGAGGGAACCCCAACGCCATGCCCAAGCTCGAATTCATCTGACAACATGACTGATTAACACAGCTTTACAAGATCATAAACGCAATTCCGTGAATCAGTGACGATTGCATTGAAGGGTGGGTAAGTAGTAACTTAGAAACAACAGACATGCCGAAAGCGCTCAGTAGTTCTACGAACATCACATTGTAGTCCCAGTGATGTCAACCCAGCCAACCCAACGCAAACGAAAGGCAGAGAGAGAGGGAAGAGAGATCAAGCATGTCCGCCCATTTGGACAGGCGGCCCCGCAGGTGCGCCCTCATATGGGTGTTGTGTGACATTGTGTTGCATCATCACAGGGTAGGGCATAGCATGGGGGACTACACCATCGTCATCAATTCCTTTTCGCAAAGACTACCGATAGGAAGAAAAAGGCTCACGTTGCGGGCTTTGATGATAGTATGGATGGACATGTGTTGGCATTGGTGTCGAGGGGGGTCGTGGACCAGTTGCGCTCGGTGGCGGGTAGGATGCCCCAGGCGGTGGTGGCATGTACGCTTGAGCTAAAAAAGAAATTATCAACAACAAAAACCCAGAGTTCCAGTACATTGAAACGTACGAGGTAGTTGAGCCATTCCAGGTGGGTACACAGCTACAGGGACGAAGAGATTTTGAATTTCGATTGGCAACGAAACGAGATGAAGAGAGTTTTTACCATTTGGGGGTGGCACCTGGTATTGCATTGGATGCATATATGGAGCAGGAATAAAAGCACCTGGAGGTCCTTGTGGCGGCATTCCCGGCATCATAGGCTAAAAAATGGAATAAGATCGCAACCGATGCGAATTGTCACAATACTCACTTGCTGAGGGTATGCGTATGGAGGGAAAGCGTAAACGTATCCTCGTGCGGCAGCCTGAGCTGCCGAATCCTCTTCGTATGATGGAGGAGGGAGGGGCGGGGGCCCAGGAGCAGGCATATTGTGGGGTTGTGGTGGTTGGTGAGGCGGATGCTGGAGAGGCGGGAACATCTGGGAATAGCGTTTGCCAGTGTATGGCCACATTGGACCTAAAAACGAATAAGCGTTCGATATTCGAAGCAAAAAGGAATCATAATCCCACCGATGGTCGTAGGTTCAACGACCTTTCCATTTTTGAACGGATTAAAGTCATCCTTGATGTTGACAGGCGGACTCTTCTTGATTGGTCTCGTTCCGAAGAAGGGATTGGGGACCTTGATACATTTTATCTTAGTAACCCAGATGTCTCCTGCTACCCCCCAAAAAAATAACTCACGACGTCAGACTTGGGCTTGGGCGATGCTGAAGCGTTGTTGTTGCTGTTGTTGGTTGAAGGCCCGCCCTGTAAGAGAAACGATTAAATGTGCTCTTTATCACGATAGTACCAAACAAATACTCACAGGAGTGAATGCACTGGCCTTGGCATTGGGTCTGAACGAGGACGCATTGACATTCAATCGGTTGGCCGCCACGGGAGACATGTTGCCATTGTTGGCTTGATTGGCGGGAGGAGTGGCAGTAGCACCATTCGTGACTGTAGTGCCATTAACAGCAGGCGGAGTTCCTGCTGCAGGGCGGGCAGCCTTGTTGCCCTTGAAAGGTGGAATGGCTTGAATGACCATGGCACTTTTCTTGATAGGAGCTTCGGAAGCGTTGGCTTTCATTGTCATAGATCCCTTTGTGACAGCTGCACTGGAGGATGCTGCAACAGGAGTTGTCGACGTCTTGGCTGCAGGCGGAAGTGCTGGACGTGCTGCAACGCTGATTTTAGCCGCGGCTACTGGGACACCGCGTGTCGCATTGGCTGGAGTGGGAGCACCAATAGTGCGCGCAAGGGTAGAAGCCGCATCTTTCGAAGTCTTCTCACGTATGGCACGTTGTTTTTCCTCGTCCTTGGCAAGAATTGGGACGAGATCATCAGGAATGGGTTTATTGAGCTGCAATGCCAAGTTTCAGTCACAACGACGTAAACAAAGAATTTCTAACACACCTTGAAGCTCTGGCTAAACTTGACCAATTCTGCCATTCGCTTATCCATTTCGTTCTTGACAATTGCCTGTCGTTTCTGCGTGAGGCGTTGTTTCTCGTATGTGACGAAATCTCGGAATGCAGGGAGAGCGTCCGCAGGTTGCTGTGGATGATTGTTGGGTAACGATATATCCCTCATCGTGTACATGAAACTTACCTTGCTGGGAGCAGGCGAGGGGGCCTTAGAAGACGATGGCGACTGAGTCTGCGAAGGGAGTTTTACTCCATCAGGCCCGTTAACAGAAACCTTGGGAATATCCATGGCAGTGGTCGTGCTGCTGCTGGCAGGTGCAGGTCCACCAGACTTTCTTGCTCCCGGAGGGACATATGCATTGGCACCGCGAACCACAGCACCATATCTGCAGATGAATCGTTGAGTACAATCTTAGCTCCGTTCAGCAAAAACGCCTCAACTTGTCCTCCTCGTTAACGCCGCTATCATCGACGCTGAGATTGCGCTCTTCAGCAACATGGGGGTTGCTGGTTGTTGCCTTTCGTATTTGTCGGTAGGATTTCAGTGGAAGGAATGATATTTACGTACAGAGATGATTTCATTAGCAATACGCTGAGCCTGACGTTCACGCTCCTTGAAGTCCGCGGCGGTACGATCAAGCTTGGTCGTATAGATGTTCTCGTCGAAATCAGTCTTGACGCCAAAGAGTTTCTCGTTGACGGCAAATTGGTCCCATGAGGTGTTGCCGGATTGTGTGAATGTGTCATCTTCAAGGGGAGCAGGCCCATCGGGACCAGCGGACCACTGTTGCAACTCACGTTCGCGAGGACCACCTTTCTTTCCGCTGATGTCGGTGTCTGTTTGGAAAGCTAGGAAAATATGTAAGTACTTAGTTTGAGAAGGGTGGCATCGATCAAACAGATGCTTACTGTTGCCGTTGGGAGGTTTCGCATCAGCGGGGCCTGACGACCAATTCTCAATATTGGTGGAAGCTATGAAAAGTTGATCTTTGAGAGGAGCTCCCGGTGTTGTAAGTTCCTTGACATCCTTGAGTGTGACACCAGTGGTGTCGCCTTCGGCACTTGTAGACGCAACAACACCTTCATAGCGTACCGAGGTCTTGGTCGAAATGGTGACCGTTGTGCCCTATGAAGCTGGTTTAGAGAAAGAAGGGTGAATGGAGTGGTAATAGACATATGACGAACAGTCAAGCCTGACAATGATTGCAAAACGCGGTCATGAGCAGGGTCACGAGTGGCGTTGGTCTGAGATATTGGGGGAAAATTGGAAGTAGTAGCACTAGAGGGATTTCCTTGAGCTCTAGGCGTAGCAGATGCAGGTGGAGAGAAGGTTGGAGAGCCGCGAGCGCCAGTAGACCAAGCATTCATGCGACTGTTGTGTACTAGTTTTAACGGTATGATCTCGAGAGTGACGATGTTGAAGACACTAACCGCGAAGTATCGGGGCCACCTTTCCTGGCAGGCTTTTGTTGTCTTGAAGCTGCTGCCATTGTAAGAGGTTGATAAGAAAAAGTAGTAGGAAGAAGACAAGCGATGAACGGGTTAAGCCAGTTACAAGCAGCAAGCTAGTCGACCACTGGAAAGGAAAGCTTGTGAGAAGAAAAGAATAAAAAGCTGGGCTGTTAGCACTGGCAATACAGCAACTGCTGGGAATATAAAGCTGAAGAGCTAAGCAAAAAGCTAACGCTCGTGGGCGAAGCGGGGGACTTGGTCAAGAGTACAACTTCTCCTTGGATGTGACACCGTCGTTACACAATTTGTCACAATCCCCCCGGACACCATGTCCTCCGAATCTTATACATACCATTCAATTTTACCCACTGCTCCTGGTCCTTATATTCTAGGCGTCGATGAAGCTGGTCGTGGTCCTGTTCTCGGTCCTCTAGTTTATGGTGTCGCATTTTGTCCAGTCGCGTATAAACCACAACTAGAAGAACTAGGCTTTGCAGACTCAAAGACCCTCACTCCAGAATTGCGCTCAAATCTCTTGAGTACATTATGTTCTGACCCTGATAACTTGGCTTGGGCTGTACGCGTCATAAGGTAGTCAAGTCTCTGTCTCTCTCCTTCGAACAATGAAAGAGACCTTGAACAGTCCTCAAGCTATATCAAATGGCATGCTACGTCGCCCACCTATAAACCTCAATGTCCAATCCCAAGACGCTACCGTTCTCCTCATTCGTGAAGTCATCTCAAAAGGAATTCAGCTTTCCGAAGTCCGTACACGTCTCTTCTCTGAACCACATCACTCACTCACACAAATATACACAGGTCTACGTCGACGCACTTGGAAACACCACAACATACCAATCATACCTATCAAACCTCTTCCCTGGCATAGAATTCACGGTAGAAAACAAAGCAGATTCAAAGTACAAGATAGTCGGTGCAGCAAGCGTTGCCGCAAAAGTAACCAGAGACGCGTGCCTAGAAGATTGGGTTTTTGACGAAGGTATATCCGAGGACGGAAAGCCCAACAACTTCAATCTATCCACCCAACAAGCAGGTTCAGGCTACCCGTCTGGTAAGCCAGAATCCCCCTTCAAGATATCAAACAATACCTACCTCCCTTTCAGATCCAAAAACGAAAGAGTGGCTAGCCCAGTCTATAGAGCCAACATTTGGCTTTCCTAACATCGCGCGATTCTCTTGGACAACTGTCAAGCTCATCCTCGATAAATCTGCACATCCCGTCAAATGGTGAATTTATTCCATATAAAGACTCTTTTTTTGGAAATCTATCTCTCACATATTTTGACAGGACGGACGAAGGTCAAGCATCCCTCATTGCCGCTTTTGAAACTGGCAAAGGTCGCGAAAAGGACCGTTGCGCGGTTACCAAAGATTTGAAGCTCATCAGTCTCGGGACGCTTTAATTATGATTACCAGATGTATAACCTCGCTTGTATCATCATTTAAACATCCTAATATAACTTACAAATTACGCAACCCCACCCGTCACCCCCTGATCACCTCCTCTTCGCTGGTGGAGTTCCAAGAGCTTCTTCACCTGCCTTTCTCTTCATCCCAAACCCAAACGCTACCTTGGTTCGTTCCGCTGGCACCGGTGTGCCACTCTGTGACGTTGGCGTATCAACGGCAGATGATATCCGCGAGAACCCAGGTCGAGGGGCAGGAGACGCCGAATTGCTGTGCGATACCACAGGCGAAAATCCAGACTGCACAACAGCACTCTCCCCTCCTCCATTAACCTGAGAATGTATTTGTGGAGCGGGAAGGACCATGAATCCAGTATCAGTAGGTTGTTGTGCATTTTTGCTCTCCTTCTTTTTCTTCGCCTTCTCCGTCTTCCCTTTCGTCAGCGGTTGCACATCGAGGAAATCAGCGACTTGAGGAACAGCACTAAAGTATTCCCATGATGAGCAAAAAAATACGTTGAAAATGGAAGAGATAGACATACCCTCTATTTCCGACCGATAGCACAAAATGTGCTTGTCCCGTCTTCTGCTGACGTTGCTGGAACGCGCTATTCATACTAAGTGGCGTATCACCACTCGCCATCGCAGCCTGCTTTTGCTCTTCTGCAATCTTCTTCAACCTCTTCTCCGTTTTCGCCTTTCCAGAGCCTTTGCCATGGAACTTGTGTGACAGAGCCTTCCAAGCTTCCTTGGGTGTCAAGGACCGCCCAAACTCGTCATAATACACGATATTGACATCCGGCTTATAAGACTTGAAAGCTTCCAAATTGTCTCTTGCCTCCTGTTGCTCCCGCATACGATTTTCGTATTCTCGCTGTGCCTGATCCTTGTTCGCACCTCGCGATTGCAACTTCTCCAACTCGCGTTGCGCAATACGACGACGCTGATCAGCTAGCCACACATCGCGTTGCAGCTGTGTCTTTTCGCGGTCTTGATTATCTGCGGCTGGACCAGCCAGGATTCCCTGTTGCCGCAAGATGTTCAAAGTCGAGGCCATGCCTGAGCTGAATGTCTGCTCTGACGAAGTCCCGCCCACGGCATCGCCATCCTCTTTCTTGACTACGTCAGATTCTTCCTCTTCTCGAATGGCATTCTCGATAGCATTGAGAATAGCCATTTCGTCCTCTTCCTCGTCCTCCTCTTTGATGACCACTTCACCCGCCTCGAGTTCCTCCATCGCTTGATCACCAGGAGCCATGGATACATCTCGTGATGGAGATCGGTTTTTTATTTTGGGAGGTGGGGATGGCGCCATCGAGACATCTTTGGGCTCTGGCTTGATCACCGGGTTGGCTCCAACAGCCCGAACGAACTCTGACGTGTCGTCAAAGGTCAGTCCTCCTGATTCATCACCGTCTTCTTTGATTTCGACCTCAGGTATGACCTTGGTTTCCTCCTCTTCAAGTGCTCGCTGTTCAGCAACTAATGACCGAGATATGAGGGGAACAGTCCTAGATAACATAGATAGCTTACTTCTTTTTGCAAGTTGTTCAGGAGTCATTTTATTAGCCTTGTGTAGCTTCGCCTTCCTAGACCGCGCTAATGCCGCCTGCAGATCATCATCGTCAACAAAATTGGTGTCGAGATCCCTCACTCTTGGAACGATGGGCTTCTGATCAACGTCCATCTGATCCTCCGCTACAGTGTCACTTTCTGCAACACGGCGGGACGGGCGTTTTTTCTTGGTCTGTGAAAATATATGAGGGCAGCACGAAGCAGAGTTGTGTGAGCGCACCTTGGGTTTTTTGAACCCGACATCACCCTCTTTGAGGTAGTCTCCAAGTTCAAGGTTTTCTGGCGAGATCCGGTAAGCATTAGACATGGACATCAGATGTTTACCTACTGGTATAATCTATGGAGAGAAGGGACTTCTTGACGGCCGCGGCCGTCTGGTGTTTTTGTTCCTCAATTTTGACTTTGGTTGAGATAACGGAACTACCTAAACGGAATCCCTGCAGTTTTATGAGCGATCACTTTGCACAAAGACAGTATTGGTTATCCTTACAGTCTCCTGAGCGCCGTTGATATCTTCGTCATATTTCGCCAGCACAGAGCGCTTTATGCCTTGATTTCCCTCAACAAATTCTTCGTCGTCATAGCCTGTATAGTCTTTCTTCTTAATCTTCAATTCATTGTTCTTCTTGGTACGTTCGTCTTCCGCCATTTCGACATTCTGCAACTCGTCCTCTAAACAAGATGATAAGTCAAAGTGTGTTGAACCCTGAGAATGTGCATACCTTCGTTGTCGAGGATTCGACTATCTTTCAAGGTGAGTATGCGAGCTTCGCCCTCGTCCAGCGCGTCGAAGTCATGGCTAACCTTAAGGCCCTCGAGATCACCTACGCACGATGTTAAGAAAATATAGATATCAGAACCAATTCCCATCAACGCACGTTCAGTATACTCTGCTTGAAATTCCTTGTCCATGTTTTCTAGCTCTTCCTGTCGCTTTTTAGCAAGCTCCTTCTCCTTCTTCTTGCTCCGTTTAATCCATTTTAGCGTATCGTCAACGTCGGCGTCTACATCGCCAAGTGTCGAGCCTTTAAGCGACGCATTGAGCTCTTTGCGATTTCGTACCCTATCGAAGGACGTATGAGCAACGAAGCTCGCTTGGTAACATTATACGGTCTGGGGCCTGAGTTGCCCAAGGAAAGAAATGGAAGTGACCGTAAAGAATGTCAAGGAAAGAAACTCACTTGGCTATCCTGTCTGAGATTTTCCTAGAAGAAGAGAAAAAAAACAAGTTAGCTTCGATTCGAAGGGTTACTGACGAATATTGTACTTTGACTCGCGTTCCTGCTGTTCAAGTTGTCGCCTCTTTGCATAGTTATCCTCAGCTTCTTTGTCCTTGTCCACAGCTGCGGGTGCATTTGGAGCAAGGGGCTTAAGACCGAGAGATATACGTATCTTGTTGGTCTCTTCCAAGCTGATACTTTCTTCCATGATGAGGTTGAGGAGAGAGTAGCAGATGCTTACGTGATGTGTGCGCTTGTGTGTTTTCAAAGTTCGTTCTCCTCCCTGTCGTTTCCGCCGCTCATCATCGTCAATGGCGTCCCTCTTCGCCCCCTTCCGCTCAACCTATCGTTATCTGGTGTGTATACTGTAGTTGATGCTGTAATATCTATTCAACTCCTTCTGCAGCAACGTCAGGCTCATGAAAACACCGTCATATTTTATTCCTGTGTCATTGGAACGATTGGACCAGTCATGGCTATAACAATACCTCCCATCCGGGAGCGTTTAGGCTACAGACCTGCAGAACATGTGCCCATGACATACCCGAGTTTGTTACATACCAGGTTTATCTCAAAAATTCCACGCTCATCCCTCCATCTAGTTCCCAACCGCCCTCGGAGACCAGTGCAGGGTTATGATGACGAATAAGAAGCTAGACTATCATTGTCGCCCTAAAATGAATTTTCTTTGATGATTGCCTCCGCCAACGAAGGACGTCGGATTTGCCAACAGTAAATCTTCAATGCCCGTCGCAACTGCTGAAGCTCCAGTTTCAGATATGGAATTTGTGTTCCTGTGCTTTACTGACGGTCACTCGGACGTGTGAGAAGTCACCGTGTTGATTGGCCAGCCAAATTGGCTACCTCTTCACCAATACGTTTCTGACATCACTCTGGTCCAAGGAAGTGTTCTTACTTAGGGTTGTCGCCAGGTCCTCATGCCGCCTCGTTACCAATGGTGCTAAACACCTGCACTGCCTTCGATCACCCAAAAGCACTTGTCTCCTTCGAGCTGAATTCCAAGTTTCTCGTCCCATACATTGCATTGAGCATGCTGCAGCCTCCTTGTTTCTGGCTTAATACGCGTTGTTCAAGTTCGACAGAATCTATTGAGTTCCTTCCAGGTAATAATAGGTCCTCAAAATTTACGAGAACCTCGGGCCTCACTTTTGACAGATCACTCCGGTGTTCGTGTTCTGAAAATGCTAACTGCACAAGTCCATTTGGGTCAGAATGAGTAATCCTGCAACCTGTGTACAATGCAGAAAGTAACCCCTGCATGATCGATGATGTTTCTCTTGATCTGTCGTCTTGAACTCATTTGCTTGTCAGTGGCGGGACAGGGTAAGTATATAAGGACAGCGGTCAAATTTCTTGGTCTGCTTCCCCACATACCTGAACACCCAGCTCGAGATGACAACGCCAATCGTTCATTTGCGGGATATCCAGACGAGGCCGAGGTTCTTTACTGTGTGGGAGAAATACAGGAGCAAGAAGGAGGTGCATTGGCTGGTCGAAATGTTTGCTGAAACGGTACGTAAATCTGGCTTATGATGAAAGAGCTTCGTCCAATCGTCAATGGAAGCTCGGTGTATTTTTTTATGTTTATGCAGGTGGGCAACGACTATGGGCCCTCCTCTTCTAGCCTTTCTAATCAGACTTTAGGACTAAGCTCCGTGACGGGTTACGTTGTGGGAAACATCATTCAGCAGCCCTTATCTTGTGAGTATTCTGATTGACAAGGTCAAAACTAGGTTTGACAAGAATTTCAGCAATACTGCAGATTGGAATAGCGTATGCTTTCGGCATTCTATTTGCAATCGCTGTCTGTGGCGCTACATCCGGCGGCCATTTCAACCCATGCATCACCATCTCCTTCGTCGTTTTTCGGGGGTTTCCACCATTAAAGGCAGTGAGGTGGATTATCCTCTCTTTCTCTTCCAGTTCAAGCTGCTGATCCTCACCTTCCAGATACATATTTGCTCAGATCTTGGGTGCCTATCTCGCATGCTTAGTGATCTATACCGAGTGGCACGTATTACTTGTCCAATGTGAGGCCATCCTCAGCGAAGCAGGAAAGTTAGATGCCTTGCAATTCACCCCAAATGGTCCAGCGGGGATTTTCGGCCTGTACCTTTTGCCCGGCCAAACATTACCTCGAGTATTCCTGAATGAATTTGTCACGGTCAGCCTTTGGTTTTATCGACTTCAGAATTGTCCCTTAATCATTGAAATTTCAGGACACGCTCATTGGACTCATACTCTTTGCTGCCATCGATCCAACGAACGCCCTAGTGCCTCCAGTCATGTCGTCTGTTGTCGTATCCCTGGCATAGTAATTTCTTTTATTCGTTGATAAACTTTATGACTAATAATTGACCAGTGCAGTTGCCATTTGGGGGTTCGCGACGCCTGGCAGTAAGTTACCCTTCAGAGTACGAATTGAAAAATGACTGACGAATGCAGTTGCACTAAACTCTGCGCGCGACCTCGGTGGACGCTTACTTGCCATAACGATGTGGGGGACAAAAGGTTTGTAAACTCCGACTCAAGTTGTTTACGAACCCATCGCTCAAGTCGAACCATAGCCGCTGGAGGTAAATATGCGGCGATTGCTGCTTTAACGAACATTCCAGCGACACTTTTCGGTGCTTTGTTGTATGAAGTATTCCTGACAGATTCTGACAGAGGTACCACTTTTCATTCCTTACCCTATATATGGCGCTCATTTCGCCTTCACAAAAGTTGTTCCTCCAGCGTCACTTGAATATGGCAACACTTTGGCGAATCACCGACGACTGCAGAAGGCTGCACAGAAAGCACGCCGACAAAGCAGACAGAGCATCATCGAGCTCGGAAATGCGGTAGAACTTCAAACTCCCAAACCAGAGAATAAGCCCAATATCCATTACGCTATCTGACAATGGCATGCTTGAAATGAATTCCAGTCATTGCGCACGAACACATTACCTCCACTACCTACCCTTACTACCTATATATCCCATATTACATGCCTGATGGATAATTTTGTTGAAGCTGCCAACGGTGACCAGTGTGTTTGACCAACTTTTCCGCATCAACTTCGGCAAAGTAATAATCATGCATGATGCATAAAGCAGTTCCACCATGCATATGTCCGTACCTGCTGCTCCAAACCCCTCGAATGTTACATGTCTGGATATCATGGCGCCGGCCAAGAGCATAGGTTGCAGGCTATCTCACCAATTCCGGATTCGCATCAACGGCAACGTCCAACATCAGTTTCGTCGCGATCAACACCCGCCGGGTCATGTGTGGACCGGGCCGGCAATCACATCCATCCATCCCATCATGATTAGATTCGAAGTTGGAAACATGAGGCTGGGAGCCTTCTTGGAGCTCTCGCTAAACTGGATAGTTAACTGCGTTACAACTTAGTCTGAGCTGTGCTTAACCAACTCCACAGCAATGGCCAATGTGATATCGCATCATCGTGCCAGTGATCCATGATGCATGGATGCCGTTTCGCATCATCGCCTCGTGTTTCCTGCACGGAATTCTTCTTCGCTATCGAAGAGTCCCTGGATATTGATATGGACACTCAAGCTCATACTATGAACCTGCCTCGTTGTTTTGCTCTCTCTAGATGCATCTTTCATCTTTCGTTTTCATTGTGTTCTGTTACACACTCGGGGCTAACGGACAACAAGCAAAATGTCGCCTGAAAACCCCTCCTAGAAGATTGGGAGATGCATCAAACGCTACAACGACCACAGACTTTTCGTTATCGAGTTCCAGCGTCCCAGACCCATCCCCCACTAGTTCATTGGTTACAAGCAGCAGTGCGAGCTCCACTATAGCACCAACTCCTTCGGCCGTATTCAATTACGGGAGTGACAAAATTAGAGGGGTTAATTTGTACGTTGACAGTGTCACTCTGGCGATACGAATGGAATACTAAATTTCAATTCCTAGGGGAGGATGGTTGGTGTTAGAGGTGAGCCTGAGATGAATTCTATATACCAACCCTGAAGACTGAGACACAATTTCTTAATTTCAGCCATGGATCACCCCGAGCGTCTTTGAGAGTACGAATAATGATGCCATTGTGGACGAATATACGCTGGGCCAGCTCCTCGATTCCTCAACTGCTTTGAATATCCTCCAGAACCATTGGGACACGGTGCGTAAAGCATTCAAATGCTCTGAATGTCCCGTTGAATGTTCGTTCAGTGGATCACAGAGGACGACTTTGCTGCAATCAGCGCTGCAGGATTGAACCATGTTCGGTTGGTTGATGACTCTGACTTTCCCCGATCTACTTTTGACATGTATCCAACAGAATACCTCTCGGGTATTGGTCCGTGCCACTTACATCCTCAGATACCAATGGCACAACGGACATTGCGCCATACACATCGGGTGCATGGCCATACCTGCTGAAGGGGCTTAACTGGGCGAAGAAGTACTCCTTGAACGTGATCCTCGATATCCATGGCGCTCCAGGATCCCAAAACGGATACGACAACTCTGGTCAGCGCACGTCTAAACCGGTATGGGCTCTGAACCCAGCGAACGTGTCACGAACCATAGACACCCTTCGTTTCGTGGTAGAAAATGTCGGGAGCCTTGTGAGCGTGATAGAATTGCTTAACGAGGCGGCCGGCTATCGCGGAGATGACTGGGCGCAAGTTATAGAGCAGTTTTATCTCGATGGTTACGATGTTGTGAGGCAAGCCGCTGGTACGGGAATCAAAGTCATGATTGGCGACTCCTTTCTGGGCATTCAGGTATATACTCTATACCCATCTTCCAAAGCAAATGATCTGACGTGAATCATAGAACTGGGATGGCTTCTTGGCATATCCAAGAGGAGAAGGCGTCATAATGGACTTCGTACGTATAGTTACTATACTATATCCCGCTCTACACGTTACTCACTGCATTTACAGCACGACTATCAATTATTCAGCGATCTCGAACTTGATCGTTCGATGGATGACCACATTACAGTCAGTCCCCGCCTCGCAGTTTCCTGTTCGAAAGTTGAAGTTCTGATCCATCCCGCCTTTAATAGTTTGCCTGTACATATGGCGATTCTTTGTCTGCTTACCAATCGTCGAATATATGGACTATCATAGGCGAATGGTCCAATGCAATAACCGACTGTGCCAAATGGTTAAATGGGAGAGGAGTTGGTTCCCGCTGGGATGGGACGTACTCTGACAATTCTCAATACCACGGATCGTGTTCGAACTACACGGGAAGTTATCAAGGATTTTCTGCCTCATACAAGACTTTTCTTAGGAAGTGAGTCCTTTCCTCATTCCATAGAGCTTGAATCTCACATGCTATAGGTATTGGGAGGTACAAGTAGAGATTGGAGAAACTGTTTCGGGATGGGTCTTCTGGACATGGAAGGTATGATCACATTGTACTTCTTCAACACCATTATCCTAATATCTTGTAGGCTGAGAATGCAGATGAGTGGAGTTATCAGATGGGCCTTCAGGGCGGATGGATTCCCCAAGATCCAACTGACCGTCAGTACCCTGGATTATGCACCTGAAAAAATAAAGGGGACTGGACTCATTAACTTATTGATATTAACCACCATAGACATTTAGACCGCCCAGGACGGCGTAAATAGATCATAAACTTGTAGTTTTCCCGCTACTTATAGTATCAACGATAAAGCTTGTCAAGTGATATTTTTGGGACGCTGCGAGGCTTCTACTTGGTGCACATCGCCGAACGCGCCTCAAAAGTCAACTCAAAGCGGTATCACGTGACATTTCGCCCTAAAAAAAATTCTCGAATTTCAAAAGGAACGTCGAAACTGTTTTACAATGCTACGGACAATGTAAACACGCTGCATCTTCTCTCTATCCTCTAATATACTAACATACACACGACAGAAAACCTAAAAATGCTCGCTCGAAGCGTGCGATGGATGCGCGCCTGCCCAAAGAAGTTGAGGACCCTCGAACGGCTGTCTTCGTTAAAGGAACACATACGGGCGAGACAGTCAATGGTGTCATGAAAGATTTGGTACGCAAGATGTGCCCGTGAAATTCTTACTTTTTGTTTAACTAGACGCTTCAGATGGCTTTGAAGCGTCCAAATGCGATATCTTTTTCGAAGAAGAATCCTATCCATCCATTCGACAGTAATACCGAATCAATATCTTCCTTGGAGTTCTGGGCCTCCAAAAACGATGCTTCGCTGTTTGTTGTGGGACAAAGCACAAAAAAAAGGCCAAATGGATTGACCTTTGTTCGAATGTATGACAATCAGGTTCTCGACATGATGGAAGTCGGGGTTGATAGTTTTACTGGCATGGATAGTTTTAAGGTGTGTTTTTTTTCTTGTTACTCCATATTGAAGCTATTATAACGATTATGGTTGAAGACTCCCAAATCGACGCCCGGGCACAAACCACTCATGCATTTTGCCTCCGAACTTTTCGATACACACCCCCGGTATATTCAAGCAAAATCAATCCTTCTGGACTTTTTCAACGGCGAAGTCATTGACTCAATATGCCTTGCTGGCCTTGAGCACGTTATTAGTGTATCCTGCGCACCTACACCAGCTTCGTTGAATAATGCTACAGTGGACGCACTCCCCAACCCGTCAGCTCCTGAAGATGCCTCTTCCCTCCCAAAAATTCATATTCGCGCATACACAACTCGACTTCTAAGTTCTGGAACGCGGATACCCCGAGTGGAGTTAATCTCAATGGGACCAAATCTTGACCTGTCACTGCGTCGCCACAAACCTGCTGATCCAGAGCTACTAAAGCATGCGATGAAGAGGCCCAAGTTGAAGAAGACAGATATCGAAAGTGGTCTAGGAAAGAAACGGAAGAATTTGGAGGTGGATGAGATGGGCGATTTGAGAGGACGGGTGCACATCGCTAAGCAGGACTTGAACAAGTTGCAGACCAGAAAAATGAAGGGGCTCAAAGGAGGCGATCAGGATGAGGAAGATGACGGGCAAACTGATGGTCCACCTCGCAGAAAGAAAAGAAAAGAGACGTAATGATTTTATTTGATATCGTTGTCTATTCTTCGACGTCGGATGTGCAAATGTATGTTAAACGTGGACTACATATGTAGGGTGCATTTCGTGTGAGGGTCAGAAGGCGGAGGTTTATGATACCCGGTGCCGGTTTGTTTAGAGGGCAGCTGTTCTTGGCTTGCGTTCAAATAATCATGCACATGAGTCTAGTTCAGGTCTAGTTTTTATCCATTCCTGCCTCTTTCCCATCGACCACTATGTCTACTCCTCGAACATACAAGCAAATTGTGCTTAATGAACGACCCGTGGGCAACTTCGAGCCAAGTACTTTCAGGACTGAAGTATTACCATTCAACCTCAAACCTGGTCGCGGTGAGGTATTGGTGAAATCTACATGGTTGCCTCTGATACCCGCAATGCGCGGCTATGTAAGAGATGCGCGCAGCTACTTACCTCCAGTCAAAATCGGAGAGGTATGTGCTACTTTCGGAACGAAGAATTCATATTCACAATCAACAGGTCATGCGCGCCGAGGTTCTTGGTGAGGTTCTGGATGTGGGACCAGATACATCCTTGTCTCCTGGTGACATTGTAACAGGTAGGTTCCGTTGGAGTAATTGCATGCCAACTCGGAAAACGTGCTGGTGCCAAGGTCTACGGGATGGCTGGTTCACCCGACAAATGCGACTGGCTGGTGAAGGAGCTTGGTATTGACGGAGTCCTCAACTACAAAAGTAAAACATTCAGAGATGACTTGAAGAAGATTGGCTACATCGACGTCTTCTTCGACAACGTTGGAGGTATACAGCTATTTTGTGGGAGTTTGCATGGAGATTGACCTGTTCTTGTTCTTGCTTTCTAGGCGAAATACTAGACATGGTTCTTACGCGTTTAGCGCAGAATGCGAGAATAGCGCTATGCGGTGCGTATCTTGGTTTTCCTATTGACTCCTCGAACTAAATTCTTTCAAGGTGCCATCTCACAGTACAGTATGGATCTTTTCGGCTTGAAGAGATAAAATGTTTAACTGCTCTCCCAGATTCTGCCAAACCCCGTGGGCTCCAGAATTATCAAAATCTCATTTCGCAACGTGCCAAAATCCAGGGTTTCATTGTGTGCGTCGTCGTTTTATTGTCACGATATTTCCGATATCTAATGTAAATCTGTCATCTAGATTTGACTATGCCAATCGGTATCCTGAGGCCATAAAGGAACTTTCTGCGGGACTTGTTGACGGCTCTATCAAGCGGAAATTCCATATTGTTGAAGGAGGAATTGAACAGGCACCAAAAGCCCTGCCCTTGTTGTTCAATGGTGGAAATACCGGCAAGTTGTGCGTTCCTTCGCAAATTCATTTGGTTTCTCTTTGTACTTACTTCTTTTCCAAGGGTGGTCAAAATTGCGGAGGAGCCTAAATCCAAGTTATAAGAGCTCTGGTTTTTCTTGACATGTGCCAGTGGGCCGAGTCAGACATTAATAATAACAACTTCTGGAAATGTTCTGCGGAAATTTTTCGACCAACTTGTTACATATGCTGCTCGTTGCTATGATGTGTAAGATATGAAATAATGCTAGGCATATTTTGCTAGTAAGGTATAAACGTGATGTAATGCAAATTATGATGGTTCTATGTTTTTTGGGTTGCCCTGCTCATGTGAGATAAAACTCCCTGTTCAATCGTCGTTTCCCAAAGTTGTATGCGGGTGCTAGCAAGTTCTGCCTCAAGCTGCTGCTTGCGTTCCATGGCCCTTTTCATAACATCAGCCTTACGATTTGCAGGTCGTGCATTCGTCGTCGATGATTGTTCGCCTCTCGAGTCGCCAAATGTCGCACCCAACCCAACAGACAAAACTGGAAGCGGCGCATGTGGAGTTGCTTGGATTTCCCGACCAACATTCACTCCTGGGGTTCTGGTCAATCCACCGCTCTCCTCTGATGCTTGAGGGAAATCGTAAGATTGCTGGAAAATATTCTGTAACGCAGTGCCCCACATACCTTTGTCTGCCAACCCTTCCAGATGAGGCAAACCGCTACCCGATACGGGACCATCACCGCTTGCACCCATGAATACCTCTGGAAAGGTGTCCCACAAAACCGAAGTTGGGGTGGAAGGACCCACATCACCAACAGAACTTGATGAAGGCATAGGAGAACCGGTGAGTGATCGTTGATGGTCCATTGATATAGTGTTTGTATGAGGAGCAGAAGAGGCCAGGAGTTCGGGGTCGATCACATACGACTGACGAGTCTGAATGGCCATCAAGTCTTGCAAAGGGTCAAGCGGCTGAACGTCATTAGAAGAACCGTGCGTTGAAGTCGGGTCCATGTTGAACAGAGACCCGACATCTTGTAAAGCTGCATCAACCGTGCTTAGATCTAGCTCGGTGAGATTGCCATCGAAGTTGAAGAAATCGAAATCATGACTGATTGGTGTAGAAACTGTGCTATCAGGCTGTGACAAACTGCCCGGTGTATCGCGATTGGAAGACAAGATAGTTTGGGCAGATGCTGGAAAGGTTTGGAAGATATCAACCCAGTTGTTGAATAAACAGTTATCAAATTGGGGGGTGAAACTGTCGAGGTTCCCAGAGGGAACAGGCGGCGTAACTTGATTTTCCGAATTGTCAATAGATGACAGCTTGGTGGCTTGACCAGGATTTACTGCAAGAAGTGATGTAATTAACTGATTTAAAGATGTAGAATGCTCTGGAGTTGGTGTTGAACGCGTTGAGGACGAAGCTGAGGGATTTTGGGAAGGAACGGAAAGCGGTGTTTCACTTTCAACATTATTACTAGCGTCCGAGAAAATTTTCGTTCTTGCTTCGGCTAAAGCAACGGCAGCAGCTTCCCCCTGTAACCCGTACGTTGCAGTAGACGGTCGGTAATGCCCAAGTACTTTAGGCTCGGCTGTCTCGCGCTGAGCGTCCAAGCGCTGGCTTGCAGTAATTTTTTCAAGATGTTTCTTCATAGCCGCTTTCTGAACAGCATCCTTGATCAAGCCGACAAGCTGTGACATGAGCTGTTTCCCCCGGTCGCGTTGCCAGTTTGCTCGATAAGAATCAGGACCCTCACCAGCGGCAAAAGGATATGGAACATCCCAGTCGGAAGCCCCTGCTGGCACTCGATCTAATCGCCGCTTTTTTGCGGGGGGACCAGTATGTGAATGACTATGTGATGACGAAAGCTGTGGGTTGGCCGAACCCGAGGGCTGGAAAGATCGATGTGTCCGACGAAAAGACGTAAGTGAAGGTTCCAAGTCAAGTTGTTGAGGTTGACTGATGAGCTTCAAGAGGCCTTGTAAAAGAGGAAAGATTTCTTTTTGGCGGATAAGAACGGATACAATTTCCTGGGTAGAAGGCGCAGGTAAACGGTCGACATCCACACCCAACTGTTGTAGTAAAGGGGGTGCCGGTGATTGAGAAGGTCGACGCGGAGCGCGTTCCTCGTCGTCTATCACGATTGGGTTCGAGACAGCTGTACCAAGAGCACGACGACGTACGGCCAGACTGGCGGGCTTGACACCTCCAACCAAACCCGCTGTCCCAAGAAGGGCCGTTTGGTTCCGCAAGAAGTTTGAAGGAACAGGAGCAGTGGGATCGGGGAAATGTATCGGGGGAGGGGGAGGTCGTGGAGTAGATTCTGTGGACTTTGAGGGCTTCCCTGTCCTTTTTTTAAACTTATTGGCAGGCCTTGCGGAAGGTGGACGACTTGATAAAGGCGTGGAACTTTCGGAAGATGTGACAGTAATACTTTGGGCCGGAGGCCGTTGAGGAGGCTCATGCTGAGCGTAGCTCAACGACAAGGCTAACGGAGTGACTGGAAGTTCAGAACAATGCTGGGATCCAGGAAGTGCAATGGTCCCCACATTTTGTGTAGATAAACCTGCACTCGGCAGTGCTAATCCAGGCGATGGTGACCTACCTCTTAGAGGTGATGCTGGAGGGGACCCGAAGAGAGAGTCCTGGTCATCGTCTTGATCATCGTATGGATTTTGAACCACATCGCATTGCATCACACTTTGCACGGTTGGTGAATAATTCGAATGGATGACCATCGAGGTGAATATAAGTACCTTGTTAGTGCGATAGCAAGTCGTCAAATATGTCTGCCAGTTTGTTTCAATTTCGAGGGAGTGGTGGTCGTCGTGAAAAAGCAAACGAGTCACGAATAGTCACAGATTCGTCACGCCTTCAGCACACGCGCTTCGCGCCTGCTCCGACTCGCGCTCTGATTCCCGACGGCTGCCTGCTCCATAACTGCCTCTGTAAGTATCCCAATTCCCGACAATACCGCTTTATACTGGTTGCTGATAAACTGGATTACAAGATGATTACAATTGCCAGGAAGCTCGGACTATCCTTGGACTATAAAATACCCTGAGGTCTCTACCATCGTGTCTCTATTGCAATTCATGGTCTTCACTGCCTTCATCACTGGTGCAACTGGTAACTGTTCTCGTCAACTTCTACACATGTTTCTAGTTTAACCCATCGTTCACAGGCTACATTGGAGGCTCCGTCCTCAATCTTTTTCTCAACCACTCGGAATTTTCAACCTTAGAAATCACTGCTCTTGTTCGTTCGCAAGAAAAGGCCGACATTCTGAATTCCCTTGGTTTCAAAACCATCATAGGAGACCTTGGCAATTTGCCTTTACTTGCCAACGCAGCATCACAGGCAGATCTTGTTATCCACACTGTAAGTCTATCAAGTAACCGATCGACGCGAGTATCATCCTTCACATCTTGTACAGGCCGACTCAGACGATCTTCCTGCTGTCCAAGCTCTCTTGAAAGGCTTGAAGCTCAAGTATAATGCGACTGGGAAAGTCCCATCATATATACACACGGTACGTTCCTAAGAGACCCACTCTAGCATACAGTTTCTCATCTACAGTATCTATGCAGTCAGGAACAGGTGAGATGCATTCCTCGACTGTTTACCTTCGTTAAACATCACGAATCAGGTGTTCTGAGCGACCAAGCTGCCGGATTGCATGCCAATGCTACCATATATAACGATGACGATCCTGTCCAAATTGAGACCTTACCGCCCACGCAGTATCATCGTCCTATGGATTTGGCAATCATTGACGCTGATAAGCAAGGTATGCTCTTTAGCTTGTCTCTTCTGAAATGCCAGGAAAGTAAGCCCCCTTATAGGCTTTGTCAAAACATATATTGTTCTCCCGTCCCTTATCTATGGGCTAGCAACGAGCAAGCTTGTCGATCTTGGGCTTCAAAACCAACATTCTATGCAGGTACCCTATCTTATCAGCGTATCCTTGGACCGCCACCAGGTTGGCATGGTTGGGCAAGGCAAAAATCTCTGGCCAAACGTGCACATAGACGATAGTACGCTTCAATTTGGGCTAGTGTGGCATTTGAAAATTTAACGTTTACAACAGTTGCAAACCTTTACATTGTGCTTTATGATGCCATTCGGGCTGGTCGCGAAATTGGTCATGGTCGCGAGGGTATATATTTTGGTGAAAACGGAGAACACAGTTTCTACGACCTTTGCGTAGCCATAGGAAAGGTTTTGGTCGAATTCGGAAAGACCACAAGCAGCGACCCAACGACTTTCACTAAAGAAGAGATGGACAAATACTTTGGTGTACGCGGTTCTCACACATATTTTCGGTCTTGTCATTCATTCATTCTCTATAGGGATCGGATTATTTTGGTTCGAATTCCCGTTGCAAAGCCAACAGATCGCGTGCAATTGGTTGGAAACCTACCAAAGGAACTGCTGATTTGTTCGCCAGCGTCAGGCCAGAAGTAGAAGCTTTGATCAAGGACTCACAATATTTGAGGGTTTTGAGTCGGTTCCATGCAATTCTTACTGGCACACTTGAGTGAGTGTT
>JABAJW010017927.1:7837-90244 GCA_018855395.1 Arthromyces matolae
GTCCACCTGACTTCTCGCCAGGACTCCCCTCTTCTCGTTTTCGTCTCAACTTCTGATCTCCAATTCTCGAGCTGTGCTTCAGCATCCTTCACCTGGGTATATACAGGTCCAGATAATCCCGTTTCTATCTTCATAAACAACATAAATGTTGACCAGAATACCTCGACGACCTCCACTGGGCCGTCGCCTACCTTGTCTGATTCTGCATCTCCTTCTCCAAGCGCAGTAGCCCGGGGGGTCTACATTCGCGATAATATTAACGTTGAAATAGCATCCTCGATATCTCCCACCGTTCTCAGCCTCAATTTAACAGCACTTAATGTGCCGCCGGGAAATTATCATTTGGTGGCTGTTATGACAGAGCCAGTCTATGTCACAACTTCCGCAGATTTTACCGTTCAACAAGGAGGTGACAATTCCTGCTTGACCTCAATCTCTTCCTCCTCCTCTTCATTAACCAGCACATCATCGTCATCATCGACGTCTACAGTGGCTACTGATTCCTCGACCATCACTTCCAGTGATGCATCATCTGCTACATCCATATCAGCCACTCCCGTGGCAGTTGGCGGTGTATCCGACTCTCAAGTTAACAAGGGTGCAATTGCTGGTGGTGTAGTAGCCGGAGTCGTCGCCCTTCTCGCCGCACTGGTAATTTATTACTTTTGTGTTCTCCGACCTCAACGGTCACGAACCTCCGGCCGCTCTCCCAACGCCGCAAGAGATGGTGCATTTGCCCCTGGTGGAGGGGCTGGAGCTGGACGTTGGGGTGGTCTCGGCTCCGTCGACTCGCATGTTCCATCAAGCGACCCTAAGACACAGAAGCCTTATGTCCACAACCAGCCATCATATGGCCGTCCCGCCTCTCAAGACGATCTCCGTTCTCATCTGTCGCGTACAGGCTCTGTTCAGTACGGCGGTTACGCTGGATCTCCTTCAGAAGAAAAATTTGCGGGCTCTCCATCAGAGGAGATGGTATTGGCTACACTGCCATATCGTAGCCCTGACTTGACAGCTCACGCCAACTCAAATAATGGACGTACACATTCAGTATCTTCCGATCATTCTCGCCGTTATTCCCTACAGCAACAACGCATTTCAATGGAAGGACAGTCTCCCTTCGCCAGCCCCACCACACCATCGCCTGTCGCTTTGGTCCGTAACTCCTCGTCAGGTGGCCAGAATGGTCAACGAAAAACGGCTCGCAAACCTGTTCCTGCTTATGCGGGTACCTCCGCCTCCCCTGAGGAGACGTCTCCACTATCGTCATCCCCCTCTCCCCTCCCGCCCTCCTCCACTCCATTTGCCGATCCTGTATCCGTGCCAGGCCACTACAGCACACGAGCTGATCGTGATAGCTCAAAGTCCATATCGTCGAAGAAATCACGTTCTAAAACAAAACTCCGGGACAAGGATGGAGGTTCTGCAAATAGTAGTAATGAGGAGGTTGCTCAGGAGCTGGCACATAAGAGTAGCTTCGGACCTGGCGGTGTAGAGGGCAAGCCCCTACACTATCTCATTCCTGACATGCCTGTCGGGCATTAGCCCTCCCCCTGACTTCACCGTATGCCTTTTTTTGGAATTTTTGTATTCACTGACTTTTGACACTCATTCGATCTATTCATCTTTCGCTATCTTGGAACATCGTATATCACCAGTTTATGCTATCACCCACCACATGTATATACCTTTATTCACTCATACACCCTTCAAGTATCCAATTACAGTCTTATTTCTCATCATGTAATCTATTGGCCGCCGGCCGACCGTCACAGAGGTTCATGACGTAGGCCACAACTTATGGGGAGCAATTGCAGTTACTTAACCTTTATCTGACAGTACTTTGAGTTTATCAGTGCGAGAGGAGGGATTCCGTTCACTTAAAGTTCTCAGAATCTGAGATCAATGTGTCAATTCAAATCTTGACATCGATGGGGTGGATCCTTGTACGTACATTCGGAGGCGTTATGTTACCACCTCGAAGTGATTGTACCAACGGCGATACTGAGATTTGACGCACCACCCGAGTTCTGACATTAGCTCGAGAAAAAGAAGACCGAAGGCATCGAAGGCATCGAGGACGCCGTCTATAAAATAAAATTCGCTCGGGACCTCCCGCAAGTTACTCCCAATGCCTACCACAAGCCCAAAAACATGCTCTTGTGGACGTACCTTCCAGACGGCCAAAGACCTTGGCCAGCATTTACGCGCGACGCAAGTACCCCATCCATTCTGCACTTTATGTCCTGGCAAAAAGTACAAGGACACCGATGCCCTCGAAGCACATTATCGAGGATCCCCGAAACATGCTCAGTGCCAAGAGCCATATTGTGGACGGGCATTTCATGGAAAATCTGACTTGAAAAAGGTAGTTTGGCATTCACATGCCATATATGACCTCGTACTTACCACTGACTGCGATTCAAAAGCATTTGCGAGAAGCCCATCGTGCTCGCATTTCGAGCACACCACGGCGTGGCGTCATCCAACAAACAGACGATCGCAGCCCGCGCGCTTCGAGCGTTTCTGCGGGGGCGCAGATTCCTCCTACTCTTCCTTCAGAGCCTATGTCCCTGGCATCGGGGAGTGTCAATAGCCTCATTAGCACTCGAAACACATGGCATCTTCAACCAATCAGTGCTATACCCAGAGGTCCTTTCGAGCATGAAAGGGACTTCACAGTGAGAGACGGCCACAATAGCGGAAGCAGGCGACAAATCCTTCCAATTAGTTCATTCACGGTTCGATCTTCGGTCAACTTGATGTCATCTTTGACGGACAATCATAACATCTGGTTGAAATAAACAAAGTGAGGTTTGTAAAATAGGAATTAGGTGTTACATGACAATAACCGAAAGAATACATATACCATGTCTACTCTCTCTGATCAGGCTGCGCCTGCAAATGTGGGGTTGACTTCAGCCCATCTATCATGAGCACCTTGGTAGTCAATTTTGCGCTGGTGCGGAGTTTGCCTTCCTCTACACCTTCACTGCCCCGATCAAAGGAAATTCCTAGTCGTCTCGCGACGTTGTTCACACTTGTCGCCGAATCCGGTTCATCCAAGCCATCTTCGCGTATCCATGCTCCGACTTTCGCTTCCTCTTCCCACCAATTGGATGCACGTTCACGGAGTTCTGGAACGCGCATCGTGGCAGCTTGCCCATATTTGAGAAGATGAAGGGCAGAGACCAGATGCGAAAGAGTTTGATGCGCTTGAACGAGGTTCGATGACGTGTCAGCGATGGACGGGGGTGAGGGGCGTGAAAGGAAGGGAATACGGAAGTTGGGAACGAAATGAACAGCCAGTGGGAGAAGAGCAAATAGAATATGACGTGCATTAAGGACATTGTCGTGCCACTGTAGTACTACATCTTTAGATTGCTTTTCCGGTGGTTGAAAATAGACATACCCAGAAAGTGGTAAGAGGCGCGTCCCTGTTTGGTATCTTGATTTCAGCCATGAAAAGTAGGCAGGATTCCAAAACAAAAGCAAGGATGAGAATTAGCATAGCCGCCTTTCGTCTTTGAGTGGTGATTATCTTTTCTTTTGTAAGTAAAGTACGACGCCAAGATGGATCAATGGAGGAACCTACTCCAATAAGTGTCGCCTCACATAAGTACGCCATCATCGGGCGGGGTATGTAGTAAAATGCAAAGTCTCGAAACGAGTAGCAGTATGAGCAAGTTGTAACGACGTTATGACCAAATCGCGAATACAGTGATCGAACTTCATAGGAGGAGAGCCGCCTTAAAAGTTCGTCCACTTCATTGTCCAGTTCGGGCAAATCGGACTTTTGCAGAAGCAATGCGCGTATCACATCTGTTGGGGTGTTGAATGGTATCTGTAGAGTTTTGAAAACGTTGGGTGGAGGGCGAGAAAGCAGAATGGCCAGCGTGTGGGCTAAGAGTAACAGGGAGACACCTGTAGGCCATGATAATCGCGACCTGCGCAACAAGTATACCCAAGGAAGGCCGACACACAGCGTCACGATAATCGCCGACGCTGTTGTCGTCGACATTTGGATTGAATCCGTTGTGATGAAAGGAGAGTTATCCAAACGCTACATTTCGATGGTCTTTGAATCAAAACTCGAAAGCTCGGCACTTCCCGCTCGTTGCTGCGTTTCGAATCTTCTGAGTCCTTGATGCTGTGTATGAGCAGATTATTATTGTAAGTACAGAACATAGACTAGTAATGTACATATGTACAAGTCCTCAGACGTCAATGTAATAAGTCGTGTCGTTTCGTAGTCTAAAATGCTCACAAGCATATGAGGATCGAGGATGGCTGGTTGACACAACGAGATCTAAACATCCTTTGAACCTTTTGAAAGAGAAGCGTGACGATTCTTTAACTCTTCCTCTACGGCGGCCCGCCCCTCCTCTGTCAATTCCGAGTATCCTTTATCCATGCTTTTCTCGAAATATTGTGGCATGAATCTATACCCCAAATTAGAGACGAAAGGAGCACGCGAGGGATCAAAAAGCTTACACGGAGCCCTTTCTCTTTCTCTCAGCCGCCTCATCTCTTTGCCTCTGTTCAATTGCAATCTTCTCCCTAGTTGCATCTGAATACTCCTTCTTCAAAAGGTGGTCGGTGACACTAGCCCACATCTTCCGACTTTCACGTGGCAATTGGTTTTCAAGGGGACGAACAGTCATCGGAAGCACTTGGAGAACCGAAAGATCAATGAGAGTACAGTACTCATCGTCGTGTAGGCGACCAAGAGAGGCCTTGGATGCGGAAGGGGATGTTAATGTACCCAAGGGCAATGTCTCATGGGAGGGTGAGGGCGATGATGCCGCCGATGAGGTGATGCGAGGATACGAGCCTAACCCGACGCGTCTCCAGCGAACATGTCCACGCCATGAGCCGTCAAATACGGCTACGACGCGAGAATGGGGCACGTGTTTGACCTTAGTCCACTCTTCGCATTCTGTTTCGCCCTCATGCACAGTGTAGATTACTCCTTCAAGAAGAAAATGGGCCTTTCCGAGCCAAGACTGCACAAGATAGGTTTAAGCTAACCAGAATAGGAGGATAAGCGGAGCAAACGACTTGCCTCTTCCTTGTACTCTATGATGGTCCTGAACTTCTGACCAGGTCTGCCTCCTTCGCAAGTGATGATAGTTGAATCACCTATCGTTACATAGAAGCTCCCTCTAAGGATCCCATTGACCGCCGCGATGGGATGCGTTATGTGATATTTTTCACCCTCTCCTGGACCCCCAGTGATGTTCAGGAAGAGACCCTTGTTCAACTCGCCTGGAGCAACGCGTATCGCCATGCCAGAAACCTTGGCGGCTATTTGATCGATGCCCATGAGGTCAAGGTGACGTTCTGGACAAGATGCGTAGAACGCCGACACCGGTGGATGATGGGAGACCTGCTCCGTCAGAAACACCACACGCACAGGCTCCTCCCCACCATTTGCTAAACTGAGGTTTGACATGCCTGCATTCACGCCATCAAGACCCGTAGGCTGCTGCGGCGATGTGGCTGCCGTCGAGGGGCTCTTCTGGGTTTTGGACTTCAAACTGATACCACTAAAGTTGCTTCTCGAGCTCTTTTCGCTTTTCAGGCTGAAAGTCTCAGAGGCCGTTGTGTCGTAAGTCGAAGAAGCGCGAGGTGTCACAGGTTGTGATGGTTCGCTCGAGTAAGGGGTGGTAGCAGGAACAACATCCCAGTGCGAACGGAAATGCTCGCCGAGGACAGAATTGTATGGCTTGCACACCTTTCCATGCTGCAGGCGATTAGTGAAAGATCACTTCGTCGAAACAACTGATAGGCTTACTATAACCTTGAGATCTTTCGTCAAAGTGAACCTCAAAACGGCCAACATGCGTTCAAAGGGGTCATCTGAATCATTGATACTGTTGGGTCGTTGAGAAAGCCACTATTTAGAGGAGTGAAAAGGGACGCAACGCTGCAAACATATCTGGACGGTCTAGATAGTGCCAGTATTCCAGATTGGGCATGGGTTCCATGAGTGAAGCTGGAAGTGAAAGACGCCTGGGGACATATTGATGAGTACATATTCTTGTCAAGTTTCAAATAGAAAGGGAATTACATCGATGCGATATCCTTCACTCCGAAGCATTTCTTGACCAGTTGTATAATCATTTTGAGCCTACCGCCTTCGCCAGTGTCCCCAGAGTCTGGGACGGATATTGGTGGCCCAGGAGCATCCTCGTCGAAGACAACGGGATCCTGGTCGGGAGGGTTGTCGTGAGCCATCCTGTGCGCTGGCGAGATAGACGTGGTCTATGGACGAAAGAAAGAAAGAAGTAAATGGAGAAAGATGATGGACGAGAGGAGACCTAATAAAGCTCCGATATCCGATGGAAGTTACCACGTTCGTCCCCACAGTTGGCATACGGAACCATCAATCAGATCAGGGATCATTAACGTCAACCTCAATGTAAAAGGAAAACAAATGCGTTGAAAATTTCCAATTGCCTGAATAAATATCTGGAAAGCTACGGGCCTCATAGGTTTTTGCATTCTAACTTTTGAGTTACCAAAACATAGCACAATTTTACCACAAGAGTAGACGAGAGTCGTCTAATATGTGTATGGCACGCGTACGACCACTCGTCAAAGGGTCGACCGCCATTCTAGCGGCTAGACCTCAGGTGGCATTCCTTGATATCGGATTGATTTCTCCACTTCATTCGCGATTATTATCCGATATGTACCAGATATGCACTTCATACATTATACTTGACAAATTGCAAAGACATGTCAATCCTTTCAGTCTGACTAGGAGCCATGTAAATCCTTTGAGAGAAACCGAGAAGGTGATGTCCTTGAGCTTATCATTGGGAAACAAGCTTAAGGTTCGATTAAAGGCATGCTCAGACTCGAGGGACCGGCGAATTCGGATTCTAACTTGATCCCCTCGAACTTCATGTCGAGACATAGTAGTAATGGAATAGGATGTCCAGACCAAGTACGTGACACATAGCACAGACATTTTCATGCAGTCCAATAGATACAAGATACAATTCCGGTAGTCGCCCACTTTTGGCTATAGAACCACTTGTGTAGCGCAAGATACTGAGATACGCGGCGAAGATTAATTAGGCTTTGATCGTGGAATCACTTCAAAAACCACTTCTCGTCACGACCAAATTGCGAACTTTGTATGTTGTCGTCGTCGTAGGACCAGGTGACCCAGAAGATCCTTCCATCTGAATATTGACGAGTAAGGATTCAATATTAGTTCACAAACTCAAACTGCAGTGCACCTGTAAATTGATGATCCTGCCGCTATAAGTCAGATAATAGTGAGAGTTGAAGATAGAATCCGAACGTACAACCAAAGCGGCTGCCCGACAAAACCTTGGCCCCATTGAGTTGCCTTGAGAACATTGTCAACGTAGAAATCGATTTTAACGTCTGAGCCGTCGCTCTCAGCCGTAAGGACTGCCTTGAGGGCGTGGAAAGACAGATCCGTAGGCCAGCTGACGAGATCTGATCTAACTATGGAAGAAGTGTTGAAGGTGTTGAACCAATTATTCGCCGTTCCTTTCCACTCTCCTATGTCCGTCTCAGGAGGCCAACTATTGACAGCCTGAAGCCTTTCGTAATCGTTCCCAACTTCGAAAGGGACCTTGTAATTCTTACCGTCAACCTAAAGAAAATCAGGATTCAGTCCAACGTCATGCCTATGAAGAACACCGCTGTCTGTCACCAGAAGGCAGGCCAAGTCCCCACTTGCGTTGGAGCGCTAAATTCACCAGATAATGTGTATGAGTCTGAGGCTGTAACAGTGATCTGAGAAAGCGCATGAATCGCTCCACTGAGAGAACGTAAGCAAGGAGAACGTAAACAAGGAATTCCTTTGTAAGTAACGGACACTCACCTGGCATAGTGAATGCTTGGATGAGGATTGGCAGTGCTTGTTGGTGGGCTGGGGTTGTATGTCGGAGTCGCAATAAGACTTAACGTGTTGGAAGCAATAGCAATGTGGCTATGGTCACTTGAATTGCCTACCATGCGGGCGCCTATTCGTGGAGAGATTACTGCGAGGAAGAACAACATGAAATCCAGTGCTTACTTCCATTATGATCTGAGCCCCATGGGTAAAGGTATGCCCAATATATCTCCAATGTCGAGTAGGACGAGAATGAATTAGAGGGTATGACCGTGGTTAAGGCTTGGGCAAATAATCCTGGCAGTGTAGGAGTTGCTATAATGGCTCCAGAGATCATTAGATTGGAACGTCTTCTGGTTTAGGTCATTGTTTGTTAGAGGTATTATTGTTCGAAAAGCTCACAGAAAAATCATCACCAGTTAGAAGCACTGACAGGCCAGTATCGTTCAGTTCCATGCGTTGCTTTTATATGTAGTAACACGGCACAGTCATCGGCAAAAAGAGAAGCAATGTTTGCCCAACTTTCTACCGTGCTGCGTCACGGGAAGTAATCATGGGATGGCGGTGGAGTATGCGTTGACAAGGTTTGTGGCCCGGTGGGATGAGCAGATGCTTCAGGAGGTCATCACGGTCACGTTTGGCGTGATGTGCATCACACATGAAGCGTGACAATGTTTTCACGAATTTTCGCGCTTGTGGTTGCGAGACTCGATGCGGCATGCTATCATTGTTGGCAGACGAACATGTAATCGACGCGCGCAGAGCTTTTCCACAACCACGTTAGTGAAGAAACAATTGAGCAAGAACACTTACAAGGACTCCTTGCTTCTTCCAAAAACCTCTTTCCCTCTTTGGTCCAACCCATCACATAGCGAAGTGCCATTCAGGGAGCGTACGGGAGAAAACTTGTACCGATGGCAGGTGTGTGTGATGTTGTGTCAACACCTAGTGAATTATAAACATTCTGCGTAGTGGAAGAACGCGAAAGGGCCTCTGTGGGTCTTTCACGACGGTCCCCCATATGCGAATGGCAACCTCCACATGGGTTGGTACACCTCTGCACTATCAATGAAAGAACACCAGCTCACTTGTTTATTATCCAGGCCACGCCCTCAACAAGATTTTAAAAGACATCATCAACAGATTTCATGTTTTAATGGGCCGACGGGTAAAGTGAGCTCGATTTGGACTCTGGTCGCAAAGATGAATATCTCAACTAGCCAGTTATATTCCAGGGTGGGATTGTCACGGTCTACCAATTGAGAACAAAGCTCTACAAGAATTAGGCGTATGTCAGGATGTTCTTTACGACGTCTCGTTTGGGCTCACGCTATTTAAAGCGAGATTCGTCAATTACCCCAGCAGCTACCATTCGCGATGCAGCCCACGAAACAGCAGTAAGAGAAGTTGCATCGCAAAAGGAGCAGTTCCAGCATTTTGGTATCATGGCAGATTGGAGTCATGAATCGACTTACCGGACATTGGGTCAGTCTTCCGCGTAAACAAAGTTCTACTTTTTTCGAATTCACTTTACAGATCCTGCTTATGAACTTCGGCAGTTGCGTATCTTCCAGAGAATGGTCGAGAAAGGTGCTATTACTCATGCCAGTGCAATAAGGCGAATGCTGATGAAAATGCAGGCCTGATATATAGACATTATCGTCCTGTGCACTTCTCTCCCTCTTCTCGTTCTGCGCTCGCTGAAGCTGAACTGGTCTATAAAGACGACCATGTGTCTCACTCCGTTTATGTTACCTTCGAAATCGACAGAAAAGTCTCCATCCAAAACGATGTCCTTCAGGAGCTTGTATCGACTTCACCCTCCGTCAAGTTGCATGTCTGGACAACAACACCCTGGACTCTGACGGCGAACATGGTAAGCTCACTTTCATAACGTAGCTTCGTGATGAAATAACGTGCACAGGGAATTGCGGTGAATCCACAAATGACGTACTCAATAATCCGAAGCAGTCGGCAGGATGGTTTCGTTGGGATTGTTGCACAGGAACGCCTTCTTCCATTGGCAGATGTTTTGGGAGATGTAGAAGTAATCGGGGAAGTCCAAGGTTGGGTTACTGCTGAGTTTTACCTATCTTGTCTCACGAGAATACCCTTCCAGGCTCGGATCTGATTGACATTGAATACATTCCAATATTCGGCTCCCCAGGATCCTCCTCCACGCCCCTCAAAATCATCGCAGCTTCTCATGTCACGTCCGATTCTGGAACGGGACTAGTTCATTGTGCACCAGCTCATGGGGTTGAGGATTACCATGCATTTCTTACCCTTGGTCTTGTATCATCCGCAAAGACGATGGTCTGTCATGTGGATGGGGAAGGAAGATTTCACAAAGACGTTGCCGATGTCGTTGGGGATTCTGCCTCCGCCTTGGTTGGAAAAGAAGTTCTCACCGATGGATCGCGAGCTATAGTTGAGCTGCTCAAGCAAACAGGCAATCTCCTCAAGGTACAGCGATTTAAACACCGCTATCCCTACGACTGGAAAACAGACAAGCCCATCATCGTAACGTAAGGAAAAACGAAAGTTGATCTGGACATTGCTGATGTATCACACAGGGCGACTTCACAGTGGTTCGCAGATCTAGAAGGCATCAAGGACGACGCTCTACGTGCTCTGGAAGATGTTTCTTTCTTCCCTCCACAATGTAAGTGCCTTAGAATGGGAATGATGCTCGTGCTGAAATGTTGCTGGCTAGCTCGGAATCGGTTGGAATCCTTCATTCGTTCGCGGTCTGAGTGGTGCATATCTCGCCAGCGTGTATGGGGTGTCCCCATCCCTGCTCTACATCGCTTGGATTCCGATCAAGCCGTGCTCACTGCTTCTTCTCTAAAACATATAATTTCCGTCATAGAAGAAAAAGGCATTGCACATTGGTGGAATGGTCCAGTTGATGATTTCATTCCCCCAGAATTGTGTGAAGAAGGCCAAGCCCCTTCTAAGACCTGGCGTAAGGGAACAGACACGATGGATGTTTGGTTTGACAGTGGCACATCCTGGTCTATGCTGCAGGAGGCAGGGTATGGAGAAAACCGACAACATGTGGCAGATGTTTGTCTAGAGGGTTCCGATCAGCACCGGGGTTGGTTCCAAAGTCAGCTTCTGACTGCGATTAGCTCGACGCCTACGGACACACCAAGTATCAGTCCATATGGAACCCTTATCACTCATGGCATGGTTCTAGATCAAGCCGGCAAAAAGATGAGTAAATCGTTGGGTAACGTCATCAGCCCATTAACGATAGTCTTGGGAGGAAAGGTTGGTGGGTATCCGTGACAATGATGCTTTGTTTAACATCTGAACAGGATCAAAAACGTGAACCTGCATATGGAGCCGATGTCTTGAGATTATGGGCTGCAACGGTGGAGTATTGGCGGGATATGTCAATTGGACCTACCGTCCTGGCTCAGGTTTCGGAATCGCTGCGAAAAATTCGCAATTCAGCGCGGTTTATGCTAGGTTCGATCGGCGACGAACCCATACAACCAGTGCCAAGGGACGAAATGGGACTGGTATGCGTGAAGTCCTATCCAGTGTCATGATCTGACATTCATAATCGTAAAAAAGGCAGAGCGATATGTCATGCATGAGTTGTTTACTTTGGAACAGACAGCGCTTCAAGGCTATTCGTCCTACAATTTCCCGAAAGGTGTGTTCACGCCATACAACCCTCAATCATCTTCTTTTACTGAAGTAAGGCTGAAGTCATCAACGCGTTGACCAACTTTGCAAACATCACTCTTTCGTCGCTATACCTCGACATCACAAAAGATTGTCTGTATGCGGATTCAATATCGAGTTTAGAGCGTAGATCGATTCTCACGGTGCTGGACCAGGTCTGTTCTGACAAGTGTTAATGAGATGACGACTTGTTGACACGAAGACAGACTTTAACGACGATGACTTCGGTCCTCGCCCCGGTTCTACCTCACTTAGCAGAGGAAATCCATAGCACTCGGAACCGTGATGGATCATCCGCATTCATGACGCCTTGGAAACCACTGGTGCGATGTCAATTATAACCTTTCACGAACATCTATCAACTGTGCACCAGAGCCCCGAATGGAAGGACGAACAAGCGGCTGCGGACATGGCAGAACTTCTCCGTATCCGTGGTGTCGTCCTTCTTTTGTTGGAACGAGCCCGTGGTAACAAGTCGGCTTCAATAGATCCTTCTGGGAACGCCCTCCGACTCCTCAAGAGTTCTCTTGAGGCTGAAGTTGATATAATTCTCCCGGAAGGGGCAGAAGGAACCAGTCTTGGATCGTTATTGCAACGTGAAGGTGCGTTCTTTCCTGTAGAATCCAAGCATTGCATCAATCGATCGACAGAAAATTTCCTCAAAACCTTATTCATTGTCTCGAATGCGTGTGTCACAGATGAAGGTTCTCTAGGCACAACATCTCCTGAATGGCTGTTTACAGAGACTTTACCAATACCCGGTATCTAACAATGGCGTCCGTTTTCAAGCGTCTTACTGAATTTCAACATAGGATCTGACGACGAACTTGCCATTCGTGTCAGGCCGGCCACTTTGGACAAATGCCCTAGATGCTGGACCTACACATCGCCGACTGAGGATGAGCTCTGTTCTCGATGCAAAGTCACTATGAAACACTAAGTAATGGAACGAAGAAATGGCCATAGATGATGCTGATACGCTAATTGTCATGTAATAACACAGGCTTTTGCAAGCTTAAACCTTCCACAACAAGTAAACGATCTGAAAGATCATGCAGAAACCCCATTCCACTGATTGACTTCATCAACATGTAATCTGGTCAATCGCCTCCCTGATTTCTTTGAATGCCGACGACAATCATCACTGCTATCTGAATGGCGGCTGCCTCCCCATATTTTCTTCAGCATCAATCTCAACTTCCTGTCGTAGGCAGAAAGACCAAACGACAGGCCTTGCAGTTGCGCGAAACATTTCCTGGATAGTATCTTCCACATCTTGTCCCAATCTAAGCCTAGCTCACTCTCTGTCAACTGAAATAAGGTGAGCACGCGAAAGTCAATAGTCCGTATCTGATGAGAGTTCAATTGCAGGAGTGTTTTCTCGATTCCTTTTGCTGTAAAACACTCTTCAGCGGGGTTATCTGGTACAGGTTTGAACCAGAGGTGACTGATGCGTAGCGTCTGGAGCTCTGTATGATGAGACAGATCAACTATCAAATAAAGCTTGAGTCACTTTAATTGCTGTGCTGGACGCTCAACGTACTTTCAGGGAGGTGCCATGGAAGACTCAGGTGTTTGATCTTTGGGCCTAACCGTCGCAGCATGAACGCAATCGCTACTGAATCCGCATCTTCCCAGAAGGCGCTACACAACTTGACTGTCTCCAGTGTTTCGAGTTCGTCCGAATGTGCGGCAAGCCATGTGCACATGTGCCCGATCGGAGAAAGGTACAGCTCAAGTGCCTCCAAATGTGGAGGGAGACGTTGTTGGGTCGGAGAATCGGGTAAATCGAGGTTGTCCCAAGCGACATCCATGAGTACAAGACTCTGAAGATTCTGGAGCGCACATATCATGTGTGCAAACCTCTCGAATGAGGGGAATGTGCATGTGCGAAATTCAAGCCTGGTTAAGCGTGAGAAGCCCTGTATGAGGGCATTGCCAGTCGACAGCGTGCTTCCTTCACGTAACCACGAGAAGGACAGTGATGTGAGCGCAGGGAACGGAGTTAGGCGCCTCAGCAAGTTATCGCTGGTTAGCGGATCGCAAAACTCCATGTCAGGCTGGTATATCCTGCTCTCTCTCGATTTGCGGTGACTTATTGCGTTCGAGTCACCTTGTATAGAAATGTGGTGTATGCTGTGAGCTATGGATGAATTTGGCGAGTCGAGTAATCGGAGAAAACTCTTGGTGTTTCTTGAGCCCAGCGATACTGTTGGTATGAGGTGACATCGACTGGCTGGAAGCCATGCCTTGCACACCAAACTACATGCTCTGAGCGTGGGCACGTCAAAGCTAGCAATTCTTTCGATAATGATGAGAATGACCTCCGAGGGTAATCTCCGACAAATACCCGGAGAAAGTGGCGTCACGGATTGTGGTTGGCGACGACGGAGAATAGACTTGCGTGGTTCCATCGATAACAGAGGGGCTGGCATCGTATATGGTTGTGGTGGAGGGGTGAGTTGAGAAAGCTGTGGGATCATAGTTCTAAATTCTATCCAAAGTGCCAGTAGTGAATCAGGCTAGATATCAGCACATGACACTTGAAGGACCCAGTTGAGTTGAGCTATGTGGACCGGGTTTGCGTGGGTGGCATTGCCCTTTAGAATGACATGCCGACAAATCACACGTGTCTGTAATATTATACACGTACTTCCTGTACAAGTACATGACGGACGCGATGTGATCATCAAAGCCTTCATGCCATTAATAGGTAGTACAGTTCATTCTGTATTTTCGACTTCAACACAGCATGAAGTCGAACAAACGGACCAAAGATATATACACAGCGCAAGTAAATTCCGTTCTAATCCACTCATCTAGTATGAGCGCCCAAACATGGTCCACCTCTTAGCGTCTTTACCGCAGGCTGGGCACTTGGTCTTGCCAGGCTCAATCGGAGTCCATTTTGATTGATCGAAGGGAATAGCAAGAGACTTGGCGCCTGCAGATGGTGCACGAGCGTCCTGTGGTTCAGCGCTGTTGATCCGTTAAGTTAGCTAATTGGCGATATATTTGTCAATGGAAGGAGGCTCACGATCTGCCACTTCGTTCTTTGATGTCATCTTCGCAGGCTTCGACCTCACACCAGGGGATTACTGCAATGGACTTGCTGTCGAGGGCAGGGACAAAGTCATCCCAGTTCGTGATCTCCTTGACACGGGAGAAATATTCGTCCCGAGCACGATTGTACATGTCGCTCTGGATGGTATCGAGGAGTTCCTTGACAGTGTTGCCAATACCATTGAGTGAGACGGGGAGCTTAGCGCCGGTGTCACGGCGAACAGTGAGCGTCTGTTGCTTCGCAAGATCATTGGGTCCGATCTCAAGACGGACAGGGACACCCTACAATCAAAGCCAGCTGTATTAGTACTACAATTAGGTGAGGTATTCATCAAAAAAGACTGTACCTTCTGTTCCCAGTCATTGAACTTGTAACCCGGAGTGTAGCCATCGCGGAGATCAGCTTTAGCCCGAACACCAGACTTCTTCAACGTCTGTGCAAGCTCCTCGCAGGCATTGTTGATCTGCGCACGCTGCTCGTCTGAAGACTTGGCAGTGATACCACAGGGGACAATAACGACCTGAATGCTTGCAACTCGCGGGGGAAGCACCAAGCCCTGGTTATCACCATGAACCATGACCATCACACCGATTGTCCGTGTGGAGAGACCCCAAGAGTTCTGCCATACATAGGACTTGCCACCTGCGGGATCATTAGGATCCTCGACGAAAATGTTGAACATCTCTGGACGAGAGAAGTTTTGGCCAAGGCAGTGCGAAGTCGCGGCTTGGATGCCACGTCCCGATGTTGGAATGAAGCCTTCAAGGGTAGTCGTGTACAGCCCACCAGCAAACTTCTCTTTCTCAGATTTGATACCAGGGATGACGGGCACAGCTAAGAGGTCCTCATAGACCTTGCGATAAAGGTCCAGGATCTGGCGGACCTCTGTGTCGGCCTCGGCCTTTGTTAGATGTGCAGTATGCCCTTCTTGCCACAAGAACTCGCGGGTGCGAAGGAATGGCTGTGGGTTTTTGAATTCCCACCGGACGACGCTATTCCATTGGTTTAGCTTGAGAGGGAGATCACGATGGCTCTTAATCCATTTTGCGTAATCTGATAAGAATGAGACGCAGTTGAGCTAGATATTGAGTGGCAACGTACAAGGATACATGGCAGTTTCGGAAGTTGGGCGAATGGCGATGGGTTCCTCAAGGTCGGACTGACCAGCACGTGTAACCCAAGCGACTTCAGGCGAGAACCCTTCGATGTGATCTTTTTCACGCTCCAGGACTTTTTGAGAGACGAACATCGGGAAGTACGAGTTCTGAACACCGAGCTCTTTGATTTGAGCATTGAACCATTCCTGAATTTCCTCCCAGATGCTGTAGGACCATGGCTTGAGGATGTAGCACCCGCTAACACTGTAATAATCCAACATATCGGCTTTCAGAAGGACCTGCATGGAGTGAGACAAGGATCATCATTGTGATGAAGCATAACTCACGTTGGTATACCATGAGGCGAAGTCGACCTCCTTTTTGACACCAATAGCAATCTGAACGGCACCTTCGATTTTTGCATCCTCCTTTTCCTGGACAGGAGCCTTGGATGCTGGGGCACTGGCAGTAGCCGCGGCAGCCAAGTTGGAAAAGTCAAGTTCTTGAACTTTTACTTCGTCAGTTTGGAGCTTTTGAAGGTAGGAGACAATATCAGCGCCAGCCAGGAATACTGTGGACGATGAGGAGTGCGCATGAAGGGCGAAGGGGACAGAAGAGGTAGCGATCGTCGAGTCAACGATGGTTTGAACCTTAGGGAACGTTTGTTCGTTGAGTGCAAGTGGGGATACTGTTGATGAAAATCAGTCAGATTTCACATGAGTCAAGCGATCGCTGAAAGGTTTTCCATAACCACCTCATATCCAAAGTAGCTACACACTGTTGAGGCCCTATGTCTTCAACTATTCCGGTAAGCCCATCATTTCCCTTCTTTGGCGAGGCTCACAGGCTCAAATTTCATTCCCTTTACTAGACTCGACGTGCTACTCGAACAACACGAACGACAACAGCAAAAGACAACGAAAATGCCAACGCTCGTCCGTCGCGAATTACGACGCGCTCAAAGCCTGCTACATCAGCATCAGCCACCGTTGCCACTGGCGGGACTAAAGCAACTGCTGGCACAGCCGCTTCACGAAGTAAGATTAATGGTGAAAACAAGGCGGACGCCGTTGCTGGAAAGCGGAAACGAGAGGCACTGACTGAAGTGACGAGGATTCTTGCCAACAACAAACCAGTTGCAGGTAAAGGCAAGAACAAGGAGGCCGCCGAGAAGTTCGATGGTGTCGAAATTAAATCTAAACCACCCTCAACGCGGGCACCGCTTCGAACGGTGGCTACCACTCGCCAGAATAATCGTGCTGGAAACGCTGTTACCAAACTGCTGCCCGTCAAGGAGGCAACGGCGGAGAAGGTCGAGGATGATAATGCGATGGTCGTCGATCAACCCCAACAGATCCCTAGTTTCACAGTTCGCAAGTCGCTGCTAACTAAAGACCAGGGAACTACTGTCCAGATTCGTTCCCACCTCCGCCAACGTACATCATTGCGCGCCACCCAGATACAGAGTCAAGCAGATGATGCTGAGTCCACCCGCGTTTCAAAAAAGAGGAGGACGTCATCCGAAGCACCAGAGGACATACAGCCCTCCGCAGAAGAGGAACCTCACCAGACCGAAGAGGAACTTGCTGCTGCCCGACTTGAGGCTGAGATAGAGGCGTTCGCCAACGAGCCCGAAGCCGATCCAGAAGGCTCAGAGTGGGATGATCTTGACGCCGACGATGTCGACGACCCTCTCATGGTCAGCGACTACGTTGTGGAAATCTTCAACTACTTGAAACAAATCGAGGTAATATTTTGGATCCCTCGAGTTTATTTACCGCTGATGTTCTATATTTAGATCACTACGATGCCAAATCCAAATTACATGGAGAGTCAAAAGGAGCTCGCGTGGAAAATGCGCGGTATTCTGACGGACTGGCTCATTCAAGTACACGTTCGCTTCCGCCTCTTACCGGAGACATTATTCCTCTGTGTCAACATCATCGACCGGTTCCTTTCCGCGCGTGTCGTGTCCCTCGCCAAACTGCAACTTGTTGGCGTGACATGCATGTTCATCGCAGCCAAGTTCGAAGAGATCGTCGCGCCTTCAGTAACACATTTCCTAATGTGCGCGGACTCTTCCTATACCGAGTCGGAGATTTTGCAGGCGGAGCGATATGTCCTCAAGACTCTTGACTGGAACTTGAGCTATCCAAACCCAGTACACTTCCTTCGCCGGATAAGCAAGGCTGACGAATATAACGTCAAGGTTCGAACCCTTGCGAAGTATCTCCTCGAGATAGGTTGTCTGGAATGGCGGCTTATTGCTGCGCCACCGTCACTCATGGCTGCCGCATCAATCTGGCTTGCGCGACTGGCTCTCGGCATGGAAGTTTGGGTGGGTCTTCAGCTTTGATCATTGAGAACTTGTCTAAAACCTTCTTCGCAGACACCAAATCTAGCGCACTACTCGTCGTACCCTGAGTCAGCTCTAATTCCAACGGCCAATTTAATGATGAACTACATCCTCAAGCCTGTTCGCCACGAATCTTTCCATAAGAAATACGCCGGCAAGCGATACTTCAAGGTAAGCCATCTTCGTTCAAGGTTTTGTATGAAAGTTGACGTCAATCGTGATTCAGTCTAGCATCTATATGAGGGAGTGGGCTTTGGAAAAATGGTCAGACAGCGCTCACGTCGACTTACACAAGGAGTTGCCCAAGATTAAGGCTCAAATAAAACTGCAGCGCGAAGCAGAGGAGGGACTAGCCGAATTAGAAGCCGAGAAGCACGCACTAGAGGAGTTCGACGTATAGAGGGCGCAAATTGTATTTGTGAAAGGAGCTTCGCCATCGTTATTTGGCATGACGAATGGCCTCCCCATCTTCTCTTGTTCGTCGGTCTGGACCGGAACGAACAAGTTAACTCCCCCCCAAAAAAAAACACCTCTAGGTTTACCTTAACGGTCAACCCACTCAACAGCCTACCACGGTCCTTGATCGATTATCCCACACATTTTAACTCCTATCGCATTGTGTGCTTCCAAGATATGACGTTACTGTTACGACACGCTATCTTTCATCCCGCACATCGACTTTCTGGAATGCGCTTTTCAACGTCCCCATCACTGTTTCCTTGTTTATCTTCTCTTGCATCGGCATCTTTTATATCTCAGCACGTGTACAACCGACCATCATCCACAAACCACATTTTCTACCCGTGGTTCTAGGGTAAGGATGTTTCCTCGCCCTGGAACCCTTATTCAGAGGTCTCGTTACCTGACCCTAGCATACCGCCCAATATACATTCCAACTTTCCCTTTTTCGATTTGTCATATTATACATTACTCGTTTCCTGGACCCGCTTTCTTCATAACGACTCCCCAAGAACAACCGTGTTCAGCCCTTTACACACTCTTCAATTCGCAGTATATATTTCTTCTTCTTGGCTCTTCTAAGCTGTATCGTTGTCTAATGGCACCTGTTTCAATTAAATTAAAATTTTGCAGATTTAAATTTGAGATCCAGACCGGCTGAGTTTGCTTGTGCACGGTTCTGGCTTGAGCAGCACGAAAACAGGTGTATATCGAATCAAAACAGAACAAAGACTAGTGATAGCATACAATGATACAAAACACGTTGACAGCAGAAAGAATACCTCAGTCTACTACCCATTCCAAAAGATTGACTATAAACAATGTGGTTTGTCTTCCACGGACGATTTGGCGTGATGAATCGTGAAAAATGAAAATTGAGAGGGATAGGCAACGTTTTTAGCTAGTTCTTCTCCCTATAAAAGAAAACGTAAGCACAATCGATTGTAAATTTGGAATAGATACGCACAGCATAGTGACCTTGACAGGGACACACGGCTCCTTCACTCCTTGGGCATATGGAGTCAGCGTGATATAGAGTTTCCAATCGATTTCCTTGTCGGAGCGAGCGAATGAATAGTTCTCAAGAAGCACAGCAAGGACCAGTTCTAAAACGGTTGGGTCAGTCAGTATATAGTTTAGTTCCGAAAACCATAACGGCGCAACTGATTTCATGAACCGCAAATCTCATTCCTCTGAGACCAAGGTTAGTGTCCTTCCTAGATGTCAAACCTGCATTACTTACGGGCACGACCTAGGCCCACCAAGGAATGTCATCCTGTTCGCAGACATTTTAGTGGAGTCACAAATAGAATCGTGTTGGTACTGACATGTTCGAATACAATCCAGGAAGGCGTGCGCCGTCCTGGGTGATCAGTTCCTCTCCAGCTTTGCCCATCCATCTTTCGGGTTTGAATTCGTCGGCGTCGGGTCCCCATATTTCCTTTGAACGGTTCGCAGCTGCTAGGCCAAGATATACCGCGGTACCCTTCGTGACTAAGAGAGAACGCAATTCAGCCCCGGTAGTGTCGTATATGGGATATTTCAGTGGGATAACGGTGTCTTTCATTGTCCTGCAGGATATGTCAACGTTGTGCAGAATGTTGAAGACGGTTTAAACCCACTGGCGCCAAACGAATGTGACAGGTGTGAAAAGGCGTAAGGTTTCACGGCATACGGCATCAAGAAGGGGTAAACTGTCGAGTTCTCGGTAGTCAAAGTCGCCATCGTTGCCTTTGCGCTGAACACAAAGTATTTATGAGAAGATCCATACCAGCTGGGTAACAGGACTAACCTCACGCGCTTCGAGAATCTCGGCACGGAGTCGCTCTTGCAGTTCTGGTTGCAGCGCAAGCAGCGAGACAAAACGAGATAAAGCGCCTGAAGTCGTTTCCTGCGCCCCATGGACTACAGACCTTGGAAAAGGCAGGTCCTTGGATTCAACTTCGACTGAAGAAAAACTTGATGTTGCTTACCCCATGTTGGCGACGACAACTTCGTCGGATAACCGATCTTCGTTTCGAGCTTCCCAGTTCGACTTGACTGTATTAGTCGATGTTTAGATAGGTTAGAAATGACGTCATGAAACGTTATAACGCACAGAGTATGGTCATCAGGTCTTTCCCACTAGTCGCACTCTCTTCTAGCGCTGATATGCCACCCTCTCGATAGAGAGATTTCTTGCCGTCCAATAATTTCTCATATACAGGATGCATCGTATCACAGGCCTTCTTGAACTGTGAACAAGTGTATCAGTCACCATCAGGGACAAAAAAGAAAGACTTGTACCTCTCGAGGAGCCGACCAAGGCAGGTAAGTAACAAGGTTGGACGCCAATCGGCGGAACCAGACAGGTTTCATCTTCCGCCAGGATTGCAGGAAAGGAAGAAAGAGGAACAGACGACTGCCAATTGGGCTAAAAGTATGCATCATTAAGGTCAGTTCTCTGGATCAATCAATTAACGCGTACAGAACGGAGGTGATAGCCCAGTGGAACTCTTTAAATTCTTTGCTATTGTGGTCGAACGAGTTAAAGGTATGACCGAGTCCCCCTTGAGCAATAAGCTCTAGTGTTGTGCGCACTAGGCGGTCGAGAACATCGATTTCTTGTCCACGAGGCCTGTCAGCAAGGTCCGCATTGAGGGATGCTTGCAGCTGCACCATGAATGTCAGGAGACTCGGATACAATACATGAGATATATGCGAAGAATGACCTGGCGGACAACATTATGAAAGAGCGGGGTGAGTCGGGAAATGCGAGTAGGGGTGAAGATAGGATCGACGAGCTTGCGCTGCCTTTTGTGCTCATCGCCTAGAATTGTGGCTACATCAGGTATCATACATGACCACGCAGAAGGTCTGACTTACCCCAAACAGATGCCAAACCATCACCATGATGGATGATACCGAATAGGCTTGAGAATTGTTAAACCACGCGCGCAAGCAGACAGATAGATGAATACCCTGCGAATTCGGTAGACTCTTGGAACAAATTATGGTCGCGAACAAGGATAGCGTTCAGCGCAGCTGGATCGGTGACGTACAGTGCGTCATTCTAAGAAAAAACATGAATCGAAATTGCTACTGGGATTTTAGTAAGACTGCCTTACTCCGATGAGACCTCCGTCCAGCCTTGCAAGATGTCCATACTTCTCAGTCATGTCGAAGTGCCACTTGAGCCCCTCCGGATTATGAAGATCTAATAGAAAGCCTGATATGAAGAAATCGTTGAGCGGTCAGGCCACGATATTAGTCCACCGTCTCACCAAGTCCTGAAGACGCTTTGGGTCCTCGGATTGAGTCATAAGGCGACTTCCGTCGCCATCGTCGTAACCCCGCGACACATACTAAAGTGAACACAGCGATAGTAGAGGCAGTGGTGAATGAGATATCGTGAGGGACATAAGATGAGAAGAGCGACATGACTTCCATGAAAGGGGGGAAAAGAAACGCTAAACCGTAGAGGCAAGCCCAGGTAGAAAACAGAAAACTCTCATGCCGGACTTTATAGAGACATCTGCGGTCATGAGAGATTTCGGAAATGTGTTTGTTTGATAATGGCCCTAGCGAATTTGTGGCATTTCCACGGAAAGGAAAGGCGCATGAACAGGTTTAGCGAAGCCCAGAGAACAGGACCCTTAGAATATACATCGAGCGGGAAATGAATCATGACCACGACGAGGCAATACACGAGGTGTGCCTCCTGATGTCGCTCCTAAAGTTATCGAAGATTATCATCTGCCAACGAGAGGCATGCCTTTGATGTACACCCGAAGATCACGCAACCTGATAATCGTATTTGAGAGTAGAAAATGGCTACCTTGCATGTGAAGTCCTGATGCGACCAGAATTTGGAGATTCTTGTGCGGGTGAGTAACAGAACTGATCGTGGAATCCATCTAAGGCGCATCAGTCAACTCTCTCGCGATGACGGGTGTGAAGGCCAGCCGGGAAGCTTCCTAGTAAGCGAATGAGGCCTGAGTTGAAGTGCCTTATGTTTCGGAGCCCTCCGTGACAGAAACTTTAGACACAGCGCTCCTCGTGTTGCCTCATGACAGGGCTTGAGAAAAACTGATTGAATGAGAAGATAGAATGCAACTGCACCAATGTGTGTGTCGTACGAGATTCGGCTGCGTTCGTTCCGAACAGACCGAGTTCCTCATAGTTCAACGTCCCTTCTTGACCAGTGACTTACTAGCACTCCACATTTCGATGTTGTACGATTCGCTCACTCGACCCAGAGCTGCTTGGTCACCAAAGAAGTACGTTGAATTACTATTGCTCTGGGCGATCGCTTTTAGCTGTTCCAGCCGTCGTAGTTCAACCAAAGAAGCGAGAGCTCGTTGCCGTTCTTCAGCTTGGACATGATCTTTGTCTTTAGCTATAGACTTCGCGAGCTCCTCGACTTGTGACGCGAGCGCCGAGGCCTCAAGAAGTGCTTGCTTTTGCCTGAGCAAAATAATTAAGTGCCGAGATCTCGATAAACATGGTCAGAGATGCAGACCTTGCTTCAGCTTCACGGACGACCGTTTTAAAAGAAGCATCGGCCTCGTTGGATTTGGCCTCCAACTGCAAAGAAAGTTTTTAGTAGAGGACAATGCAAAGATAGATCGGGTATTTACATGTCCTTCGCTCTCTAAAATCACGCGTTGTTTTTGACCCTCGGCAATATTGATTTGGGCCTGGGTGTCCAAGAGCTGTTTCCTCCGATTCCTCTCGGCCTCCATTTGCAACTCAAGTTGACGCTAAATAAGGAAAATTTCAGAGTTGGGACACCAGTAAATGGGGGCAAGAAGCGTGGTACCTCTACTTCTCTGTTAGCTGGTTTGAAAGTCTGTATTTCAAACCTCGAACACTCCACGCCCCAGTTCTATGTTTTGGTTATGGATAACGAACAAAAAGATGGATGTGACCAAAAACATACGACGATCGAGTTTCCAATTACAGTATTGAGACGTTTGTTAAGCTCATTGCGGTCACTTATGACCTAGGTATGACATTAGTCCGGAGAGAATCTGTCAAATGTCTGTGAAGGTACCTGGTCGTATGTAAAGTGGCCAAGAACAGATCTGACAGCTGAAGTTCCGGTGTTTTTAATGTTTTCGTGGACCTCCGCAACTTTGAAAAGCGCCTTAGAATAGAAATACGTGAACAAGTCATTTATGATGATCGAAAACAGCATACCTTGTATCCATCCGTAACGCGATAGAAAAGAGACCCAGAGCATGTGACGGGGACCTAGTTAACAAAAGATTTTTGTGTGCTATGTGAAAACTAGTGTCGTCACGCCGAACGCACGTTATCCGACGTGTAGCCTGTGAGCTAAAAAGCTTATCAATTTTAAGACGGAAGGAGACAAAAGAGAAACGACGAACGTTAGGAATAGAGATCGAAGATTCCCTCAGGTCAATGACCAGAACTTGGTGCAATATTGGGATAGAAAGGTTAAGTCCCGGCTCCAACTTGACAGGGTTTCGGCCTAGGCTGCAATGTTCACATTGAACGTCAAAAGCGAGAACAAGTACAAATGAAAGCACCCACGTTAGCCGCCATCCTTGTGTCCCCTGCTGTATGACAGAAACAAAATTTCTACGTTGCGAAGACAATTTGAGATTGCGATTTACTGCAGCAATCGTCCTGAGCCTCGACGACTGCAGTGGTGCTCGAGTAAAATTTGAAAGCATGGAGAAGAATTAAGAGGAAGACCAATAATTGACTGAATGAGGGGCCACAGTTGTTTCTCTCAGTCTAAATAGTGAAAGGAAGCTGTGCGGTGTGTCCGCCTAACTTGAGACTGCCGAAAAGACGCGTCACGGAGGAATCGTGCATGTCTCGCGATCCGTCGGGGATCACTGTCGGTCGCAATGAGGAGTGAATTCACCCGTTTCATGGCGAAAAGCTTTCAACGATGACTTGCATGCTGCAGGTGCCCAATGGCACTTCAATCACGCAGTGACGGACCTACAGCTGATAGCCTTGAGTAGGCAAGGCTTTGTGGCACTTCGGCAATGGCAAGCAAGCACAAACAAACGCGTCGACAAATATGGCAATATCAAAATTGCGGGGTTTGAACGAAGTGCCGGCCATATCAGTGACGAAGTCAGCAAGTCAACCCATTGTTCCCTTGTAGGAGGTAGTCCTAAGGGGCCCTCAGGGTTGTTTCGCTCGCTGAGAGCAATACGGGCGTATGTCAAGCCAGGGCCAAGGACTCATGGCGATAATACAGTATGGTATGTACAAAATGACATTTCCCCCAGGGTTCAAGCCAGTGGGTGCTTGATGACATTTGTGGGCCTCAAAGTCGTGCCTTAATTCTAATTTCAGACCTTCCAACGTTCTGTCCTGCGTACACCGATCGTTTCGCTCTTGCATCACGAGCCAGTAAAAGATAAGTGTTGGATAAGTAATCCGTTGGCAGATGTAACTCTGTTTCAAAACGTTCATTGGCAGTCGATGAATCGTTGACCGTAATTCCACCATAGAAATCCTTGAAAAATCCACTTTTCTTCGCTCCAGCGCAACTGATGACCGTTAACAAAAAGCCTTCAAGGAGTGGAGGTTGGCAGATAAGAAAAGTTGATGTCGACAAGGTAAGATACAGTAGGCGCCGAAGATGGGAGCTGGCTGCTCTGGACCGGTGTTCGATAGGCGATGGCATTGATTCACAACGGTTTTTGATGTATGTTCCTCATAAAGTCGTTTATGATATATTTACAAGATAAAAATCAGAAACCACGACGTGATACAAAGTTATTGAGATCCTGTTGGGTTGCCACAGCCAGAACAAACTTTCGGCCAGCATCCGTCACTATGGAAAGATGAAGGTACTGAATGAGAGATAGACAAAGATTTACGAACCTAGCGCAAAGAGTTGTGTTTGCAGAAACTGTTCTAATTCGGAGAGTGATGTCAGGGGAGTGATTGTGGTATATGGATGAGAGGCAGTCCGCAAGAACTTCGTCATGTAGTCCGATACTTTATCATCCTATACCGAAAGCAAAGGAACGTCAGATTGAATTTGAAGAACATGGCTCCCCGCACTTACAGGATTAGCCTTCTTTGCCTCCCACTGCTCCTTCAATTTAGCAACATCCACATAGCCAACTGGTTTTCGGTGACGATCCAAGACACTAGAATAGTTCTGTTTGAGAATACGTTAATATCTCGATGATTCGAACGAGACACACGGTATGTGGGAGAAGTCACGTTCGTATGCGAGTTCGATCGCTCTAGATATCGGTTCAGAAAGGGGCAATGAAAAAGCAGGAGGTAGTTGTAAATCCTGCATGATCCCAAAATCAGCTCACCAAACCAACTATGAGGCATCCTCGCTTCGCGTTGCACCTAGGTCCAATATGGCTGCTGAAGGCAGCGATGGTAGTTTCGAACCCATTCCTATTCGCCGTCTTCAGGAATCATTGATCAATAGAATTGCTGCGGGAGAGGTGCGTGCTTTCAAAAACAAAAACTTGAAGCAGCCGCTTCTAAATATTCGCCAGATTATACACAGACCCGCTTCTGCCCTGAAGGAACTACTTGAAAATAGTCTCGATGCAGGCGCAACGTCAATACGCGTCACTGTGAAGGATGGTGGAATGAAGCTTTTGCAGATTCAGGATAATGGTTGTGGAATACGTGTAAGTTCACAGTCTCGAGGTATCGAAGAACGCTGTTATATTTTTATGAACTGGGTCTAGAAAGCCGACTTACCCATACTTGCGGAACGCTTCACCACTTCCAAACTCTCGACATTCTCTGACCTGTCACGCATTCGAACATACGGATTTCGCGGAGAGGCTTTAGCCTCCATATCGCACGTCGCCCATCTTTCAGTGGTGACAAAGACAAAGACTGACTCTTGTGCATGGAAGTAAGGATGTTGTTTGAGGTTTTAGAAAGATAACTTAACAAGTGATGCAGAGCGTGCTATGCGGACGGTAATTTGGCACCTCCGAAACCTGGGCAAAGTGTGGACCCAAAGCCATGCGCTGGGAATGACGGAACCACCATCACGGTGAGTATAATCAAATTATCAATTCTAATCTAACCAAAGTCGCAGATTGAAGACATGTTCTACAATACACCCACACGATTGTCCGCACTGAAGAGTTCTTCCGAAGAGTATTCTCGCATACTCGATGTCCTGACCAAATATGCCATACACAACCCGAAAGTGTCGTTTGTGTGTAAGAAAGTTAGTTCAACCCATTCAAGAATCAGACTCTCGTTGAATTTGTCTTTTGCAGGCAGGTTCGCCAACCCCTGACCTCTCTAGCTCATCTGCGTCGGACACTCCCAACAATATCCGACTATTGTATGGGCATTCCATATCAAAAGAACTGACAAAGGTCGACATATCGTCAAAAGACCAGACACGTTCAAGTCATGAAGATGAAGAAATGGCAGTCGATGACTCCGACGATGATCCTGAAGCATGGCAAGCTACAGCTCATATCACAAATGCGAACTACCAGGCGAAGAAGATGGTGTTTTTACTTTTTATCAACCGTAGGGGGTTAAGATTCAGTGACTGCTTGGAATTGATAATCATTCGTAGACCGCTTGGTCGAATCCCCGTCCATGAAACGTGCCTTCGAGGCAGTATATAATGGAATATTGCCCAAAGGAAGCTCCCCTTTCGTGTACCTTAGGTGAGTGTCTATTTCTATCCTGCAAAGCCCTGCCACAGAGCTCCAAATCTTAGTCTGGAGATAGACCCAAGATCCGTTGACGTCAATGTACATCCCACCAAACGTGAAGTGCACTTCTTAAACGAGGAAAAAATTGTCGAGAGAATTTCGGACTCGTTTCAAAAGGCGCTTGCTGTCCAGAATCATTCTCGGACTTTTGAGTACCAGGTAGGTGCTACGTTGGAGTTCGCTTCGTGCCAATGTGACTGTGATTACCTAGACTTTACTAACTGGTGGCATTGTCGATAACGGACAAGAAACCTCGAAGAAACGGAAAGGAAAGCAACGTGAAGTCAGCGAGGACGAAGAGGAGGAGGGATCCTCAGCTGTATCCAAAGGTATTCACTGCGCTATCCTTTATTTTGAAATCCCCGCTAAAATTCATACATAGATCGGGACCCGAAATTGAAGAAAACCTTGTCTCAACATAAAGTCCGAACATCTTTGAAAGACAGGACCCTTGATTCAATGTTTCCCGTTTTGAATCCTGCCCAAGTTGCAGGGCCTTCGACTCATGGAAAAGGCCACGACGATTCGACCGCAAAGACACTAAGATCTCGTGATGTAAATGAGTCAGAATGCTATCTGACTTCTGTACTCGATTTGCGTCGGGCCATTACTAAGGGAAAACATAGGCGTCAGTTCTACTTCGAATGTATTGGAGGATGTCATATGCTGACGATAATTTGTAGATCTGACTGAAATTCTTGAGAAGCACACCTTCGTGGGGATTGTTGACCTTCAAAGATCCCTCTCTCTCATCCAGTATTCCACCGAGCTTTATCTTGTCAACCATTGTTCCCTTGCGTTCGTTCATCATTGTCTGTTCTTATCACAGAGCTACATTCTTATCCGTTCCTTCAGAGAAGAACTTTTCTACCAACTGGGGGTACGACAATTTGGTAACTTCAACAAAATGAAACTCGACCCGCCTCCTTCACTGCACGCACTTGTAGAGATCGCTGTGAATGCTGAAGACTCAACTAACGAGAGCGATTTGAGTAAATCTGAAATTGTTGATGTCAGTATTCCATGGCTCGCATCGTGAATGTTTCCTCTGACATCATATTTCCCAGCGCATCGTGAAAATTCTGATGCTTCGTCGGGATATGCTCGCCGAATATTTCTCATTATGCATATCGAATTCAGGTCTCGTCGAGAGCTTGCCTTTGCTGCTTCGAGATTATACGCCGAACCTCAACAACCTCCCCGATTTTCTTATGAGACTTGGACCACAAGTAACCATATTTAGCTCTGTAATGCGATATTGGTATCTCATACACAAGATTTTCAGGTCGACTGGACATCGGAGCTAGAATGTTTTGAGACCTTTTTTCGAGAATTGGCATATTTCTACGCACCTGGAGAAACAGGAATACGCGCGTCAACGCCTGAAGATGAGGTAGCTCAACAAAAAGCAGAGAAATGGCAAATACAGCATATCTTATTTCCTACCATGCGGCGATACCTGTCAGCACCGAAATCGTTATTGGATCGCGACGTAGTACAGGTCGCCAGTCTTCCAGAATTATACAAAGTTTTTGAACGTTGTTAGTATTACAGAATTACTTTTTTACAGGTGTAATAAGTGGAAGTATATATGCGAAGTTTGTACAAGTGTGACTGGTGTTCGATGTGGTGATGTGCGTCTAGGCTAAGTATGCAAGATCAAAAAAATAAACCAAGGTAGCTATTTAATGAAATCTGAATCCATTAGGCGCACTGCGATAAGCGGTTGGAGAGTCGAATATAAAAGCGTCAAGCTCTGAATCTGTATTGTCAGAGGAATCGTCATCAGATTCATCTGAATGACCATCGCTCATCCCATTAACGCGAAATATTCCATCAAGAAATGGTGTTTGTGGAATATCAGCGATGGTGTCAGATGCGGTTGATTTGGCAAGGATGGCCGCGACCCGCGCCTCCAACCGCCGATTCGGAGGAGGTAAGGCAACCGGAGTTTTTGATGGTTCGTCGTCTTGAAAGAACGTTGTCAGCTCATGCAAGTCCTTGACCAGTCCACCCAAGTCTTCTCTCTCAGGCTCCAAAGACGCCAATGCCTCAACCTCAGGCTCGAAATCGATCCGGGAGGGTCTTGTTGTGATTGAGCAAGTATCAAAGACGCCCATCAGGTTCGCTCGAGACGCCTGCCGGAATTGCTCGGCCTGAGCAACACACCAACCAGACTCTTCTGGTATTCCGAAAACTTGAGCGTTTGAAGCCGAGTCTTTGTCAGTTGGTTCCAACAGCCCTGAACCATGCATACTCATACGAAGCACATGCTTCGCAGGCAAACCTCCAGACATCGTCATCGGCTCCTCCAGGACATCCAAAGCATTGGAGGCGAGATCTGTGTCTAGCAACCGCAGTAAAGGCATAAGGAGCTCAGAGCCCAACAACTCGAATGGACTTCTCGTTTCTCGCTGCTGGAAAAGGACTTTAAGGACCTGCATAGCCTGGATCTGCAACCACCGTTCTTTGTTTAAGACCAGGCCGAGGAGAAGTGTGACGATTTCGGTCCAGTGATCTGGGCCGTAATGTTCTCTAAGGCTGCTGACGGACTGGCGAAGGAAGTCATCTCGTGTACGGAAATGGCTTTTAGCAAAGGACGACATGATCTTCTGAATGCTTTGCTTCCCTTCAGCCGCCGCAAGGACGCCAATATTTGAAGCAAACTCCTTGAGATCTTCATCCAGTTTATCAGAAGACATTCCCTGGAGACACCAAGGCAAAGATGCAGTATACACATCGCGTAGGCGTCCCCCCGATGAATCAATCAGCCGACTGTTTTGTACCGCAGAAATCGTTTGAAGTATTTTGAGAGTTCTAGTTGAAGTGACTGACGATCTAAGACCCTTGAGAAGTGGCGGCTGCAAAGAGGGGGTTCCAGACCAATCCTTCGGCCGCTTGCTGATGAGCAGTTCCACAGTATCATCATCGTCGAGGTCAATCTTCGTGAGTAATGCCTCCAACAAGGTAAGGAGTTGCGAAAATTCCCCCTCATTCGTCGTGGAGAGAGAGGCGCACGCGCACCAGAAAAGTTGAGGAAGGAGGGTCCAATTGATATCACTCGACATGGCTTGAGCAGTGAGAGTACGAAGAAGTTCCGTGTTAAATGATTGCAGGTTCTCATCTTCGGCTGAAATGGTATTGGACAAGCGACCAAGTAGAACTGCTACATCTCGCTGGACAACTTTTGGCATGAGGGCCCTGAAAACCTGCAAAGATCTAAAGGCAGTTGCGCGGATGGAACAAGTAGTACCCCAGGCGAGCGCCAGTTTCCCCCACTCATCAACTAATTTCGGGTAAAGGGGCACCAAAAGCTCGAGAACGCGGCAGCAGAGAGCTTTCATCTTCTCTTCCACCTCTGTACTGCCTTCATCATCTTTCCAGTACAAGTTCTGGGCATCCCTTTCCAGCTGGTCAACAAGATTTTTCAGGGCTATACGGCCTGGGTTTGCAGAACGTTCCACCAACTCGTCGTATCCTGGAGTCCAAGATCGAAGGCACTGAAAAAGCATACGTTGTGCTCTTTGCCTGACAAAAGGGATTCGATGATCAAGATGGGTGAACATAGCATGAAGTAGGGTTGGTAACTCGTTGTTCATATCCCAACAACGTTGAATGGAGATGTCAGTCAAAAAAAGCCAGGCAAATTGAGCTGATCCCAGCGACAGCCTGGGTTCTTCTGCGAAAAGGGCGTCGAGGTTGTCCCACAACTCCAGATCGTGCGCATCGGGGAATGTCAATTTGTGCTCTATCGTCGGAAGCATTCTAGCAGGTTCTACGACAGAGCAGAGCTCCTCGAAGATCTGTCGTGTGCTGCTTGTCTGGCAGAGTGACGTGACAATGTTTGCAGCACATTCAACATATATAGTGCTTCCAACTTTGTGAGACTGCTCAAGCAGGAACCTCACGGTAGCATGGCCATTAGCAGGATGAGATGATTCAACGAGCCTCTTCCAGATTACTAGGATCTGTTCTGAGTGCGTTTGACCATAACGCAACGTCAACAACACCAAATGATATAGTGCTAAGAGGGCGCCAGGCGACCAATTTGCACGATCTTCAGGCATAAGCTCGATATTGGGAATCCAGAATTCCAAGCTTTGGAGGATGAGGATGGTGATATTCGTTGCAGCGGCGACTTCTGGAAGTTGTGAAAGCCAAGTTGCAAACTGTTTCAAGACTTCATTGGCTTGATGGGGATGCTCTCCAGCCAATGAATCAGCGATCATGCGGTGTGCATGGACGAATGCACTAGGAGCACAGCTGTCTACAGTGGCCTCAAAATTCCAGAGGGGAAGAAGGCCAGAGGACTGCTGATGAATGGCCTCCAATATGTTGAACGCATGGCGTCGAATGACCAACTCTGGATGCCTTAGATTAGATAATCCAAGGCACACTACTTGAGCGAAAGAAAATCCATGAGTGGGAGAGGCAACCACGCTTTCAGAGATAGCTTCGAAGAAGCGGGCATTGCAGGTGTCAATTTCGTTACTGAAAACCACGGCGCGTTTGAGAACTTCTTTGAGAAGCTCCTCGTCTTGCGTATTGAACGACAGAAGAGACTTGAGAGCTTTTCTAAACGGAAACTATGATAAATCAAAGTTGACATCGAGGTACTCGGACGACTCACTTTCCCCGGGCCCGAGTAGACGAATTTGGCGAGGAGAGAATACCGCTCAATCTCTCTAATACGGAAACTGATGTCAACGGCTTCAAATATTCTGGGGATGTTGTCCGATCAGTTATAGGAGATCCAGAGGACATATCAGGCGGGAAAAATGCCTTTTGCTGGATCGAGGGGTCAATATGAGAGCCAAAACCGAGAAAAAAGAGGCCCATACGCAAAGAGAGGCAATGGCACCGATGGCTGCCTGAGACAACACCGCCGTTTCGTTCTTGAATCTTTCTAAAGCTGCTGAAGCTTCGGGCTGAGGAACTGAACTCGCTGCGGCCCTTTGCATCAGTACTTGACGCTGTTTAACAACCTCGGCTTGAGGCCCACTTTGACACCACTCTTCACAGAGCCGATACAGGGTCAAGTGCATGTTGGGAGGAATGAATCGGTCAGAGTCCTTGAGTGTAGCCAAACCATCAAACAGACGCTCCACTGTTCCACAGAAATAGCGTCGCAGACGTTGAAGAGTGAAGTTATCTCGTACTTCTGGGGCGGTAAGGAAGGACTGAGTCGTACGAACAAATTTAAGGACATTGGCAAGGGCGGCCTGCCGTCCCGCCGAGCGTTGCAATTGCAAGTGAGATGCCGTGAGATAATAGATACGGGCAACAGCTGAATGAAGACGCTCTTGCCGTCGAGTACGATCTGAAAAGAAGGTGGAGCCAGGCTTTGACCTTTCGTCGTAGAATTGACGACTTGTAAGAATGCCCATGTTTTGTTCGACGCCTGCTGAGGCAACAGGTTTAGCTCGAGGATCATCATAAAACTGGCGCCCAGCAAGTAAATTCAGATCTTCGAGAAGTTGCGGGTAAGCATTGGGTGGGAAAATGCTGATGCATACAACAGCTGCATCGCGAAAGCGAGTGTGTTCTGAGTCCAGGAAAGGAGTTAGATATCTAAATAGACCACGAGTGGTTGATAATCTCTCGCGCTCGAAGCTGGTGTCAGAAGGCGCTCGAGTATGTTCTCGTCCTAGCTGTGTCAACGCAGGCCGATGTGCTTCCGAGAAGGATGCAATAGAGCAAAGGAGCTTCACCCATAGTCTCCACTGGTCAATAAGGGGTTTGTTGGCCTTCGATGAACCTTCTTTATCCATAGAAGCTGTACGATTTGGCATTCCACCACCAATGCGAGTGCTCAGACCTGCAAGAAGGGATATCGTAGGGTGAAGACGAGACACGGCAGCCATCACACTTTCGCGGAATGGATTGAGGGAAGGGCCGAGCTCCATGCACTGCTGAAGAAATGCAGGGTAAATGAAATGCCATAGCTTGCGATCACGTTCGTTTGTGCTATCGGCGATGCGCAGAGGCAGATCAACACGTTTAGACTCGCGCCACTGTCCCAGACGAAGGAGCTCTGGGCCTTCAAGGAGCTCATCGTAGCCTTGGAGGTAGTGCTTCTCTACACCTTTTCCGTGCAGGTAATCAACAAGGACCAGAATCGAGCCCGAATCCATGCAGGACCGTATGTGATCAGATAGAAGGCCCAAGAGACGAATAACCTTCACACCAGTAGCGTGAATATCCCGTATTTCGTGCGCGAGAAGAAACAATGCCGCTCCCTCAATCTCCGTACATCTCTCGAGAATCGAACGTTTCTCTTCGTCGTTTAGGTTATCTAGCTTTTCAAGGAGAAGCCCTTGCGTCCAATTGTCAACAAAACCATCCCACAACCTCAGCACCCTGGAGGACTCGACGAGAAGTCGAACAGGGGTTCCTTCCTTCGCTATGCGAGATGGGCTGAATAAGAACTTCGTAAAGCTTGAGAGAACAGCGAGGGCGTGGGCTCGATCTGCCATGAGGCGTCCCAATGCGACAGAAGCAGTATCTGCCAGTACCGGATCTACATGCACAACGCCACGAAGAAGCATAGCAAGGGCATCCTCCAGAGGAATAGCAGATTGCAGAAGACGTGGCCAGGATTGGAAGCAAATTTGAAGGATGTATATCTGGGGAATAAGGCTGTTCGGGTACGCAACCATCTGACCATCTGAGTGTTGGCGAATGGTGTAGTTGTGTGCTTCCTCGTATGCAAGGTTAAGACGAGAATGGGACCACTGCTCGTCGAATATGGTCATAGAGCCGATGATGTTGAAGCAATGAGTTGCAATGGTCGCTAGCAACGTTGAGCAGCGCTCACAAAACTCTGCTATCGCAGGTTTTGACAGAACGGAGAGAGGCATAAACTCTGCAGAGGTTGGATAGTCATTCCGTGGAGGAGGAAAAAAGAAGTCGGCGTTGCTTGGCCAGGCAGGTGTGCCCGACTCTTTTTCAATTGCATGGAGGGAAAGGAGGATGGCTTGGACGGCCACAGCTATTCTTTCCGGTGCAAGGGAATTTCCTATACTGCCTGCCTGGATTGATGATTCTTGCAGTAGGTCCAAACAGAGATCTTTACCGAATTCGAAATGTCGAGAAAGGATAAAGTGAACGGTGTAAATGAAAAATTCAATGCGGTCGTCACTCGGGAAGATTGTGAGGCGGTTGGGTGGGAAGAAGTGCTTGAGTAAAGAGTCAAGCCTCGAGATGGTCGCAGAGGCTCCTTCCTGGCATCGATAGAGGTAAGTCCATATCATACGCATGACTCCATTCATTATTGCAACTCTCAGTGGCTTTTCCTGTGGAAAGTGCTAAGCATAAAATTAAACCAACTTAGGATAAAAGTTGACCTTAAGCTTTGAGCATGCAGCATCGAAGCATGACACCCAGTTCTTCAAAAAGTAAGCTTGGGGAGCCACACACATGCTCGTAATCGCTAATGGGAAAGCGACAGACCAATAGCGTGGCTTTGACATCATTTCTCGAGCCTTTGGGTAGATAATTTCGATGGCCTTTGCCCACTCAGGATTGTTGGTCTCCGCTTGAGCAGTCTACAGACCGATGGTTAGAAGGTGTCAAAGTATCGCTATAAGTCACTCGCCTTTCCAATAGGGTGCAAAACATGAGTCAGCGTTTCAGCAAAGGTTGTCTTTAGTCGCAGGCCGTGAGCGTTTCCAAAGGATTTCGACAATGATTCCATGAACTCTGCGCCCTCTTCGAAAGATTCCGGCGGCCACACCTAGTGTATTATGAGCATGGAGGCGCAAGATACATACTTGGATACTGTTATACCTTGATTTGAATATGCTTTAATCCGCGAACGAGGTTCTCGTACTTCATATCTGAATCCTTCGGCACCTGTCCTTGCGCAACTGGCCCAAGCTCTGCCAAAAAACGATCTGTGACGCTCACGAATCTTTTTTTTTTTTTCAAAATGACTGAAGGAGACATAATAGATGATTTTAGAGGCCTACCTTACGTTGGCAATATGACCCAGCAATGTTGCGTACAGATCAGCATTAATGCGATGATTTGCGGATTGGGTCAAGAGCTTCAGATCCGGTTTTCTGAACTGTTCGAATGTCAGTTCTTCGAGAGTGAAACCCATAGCCTCTCCAAGTGCATCTTTCGAAATCGACTGCATCACCGCAATGAGAGCTCTACACATAATGTAGATTGCAATCAGGGATTTGCGCTCATATAGAAGTCCAGGCAGTTCGTTGGGACGGACCCTCGTCATGGATGGAGACTCAGAAGTATGAAAACGAATCATATCTGAGGATACTTCCTCGTGTTGGCCACGTCTCCACCGCATGATAGAGTCCAGAACAGGTTTCGCATGACGTTGCGCTATCTTTCCAAGGGAGTTGAGGGTCTCGTCGAACTTGGAGTCCACACCAGGGCCTACAAGATCAGGAAGCAACTTTGCTTCTTGATCCTAATGCAATGTCAGTGGGTACATGAGCTCCAAGTCGAACACGACATACAAGTTGATGCCGTAGGAATGCCTCGATTTTGCTGTCAGCTATTGTGGCAAATCTCATGAAAACGGCATGGAGAGCATAGTCAGATGGTGTTTTAGGGTCTACAACGATTTTTTCTTCTTCATAATCCGTAGGGGGCGTGTCGCTCCTGCTGTTTTGTCCAAATCCATTGGGGACACGAGGTACAGGTGGTGGCGAAGAAGAAGAGAAACCATGTCCCAGATCGCTGCCTCCGTCGGAAGTGTAAAATATAGACCCTGTCTGAGAGTGCTGTGACTTTGCATGCTGCTTGGATCTTTGCCCTCTGGTGCTCGGTGTTGGAGGCCTGAAAGAAGGACTTGCAGTGTTGATTGCGGTGCGAGGTGTGTTCGGAGTTTGACTCAGTGAAGACGTCGAACGATTGAAAGGATTTTTCAGCGCCGGATATGCATATTCGATGGATGGTACAGGAGGCGTATCGTTGCTGCTTTTCCCACTTTTGAAGGCGTTGCGAATGGATGCAAAAGAAGGCTTCTTGGAGAACGCGCTTGCACTGGTTGCAATTGAAGACGAAGATGAATGGAAGGGTTTGCTCGTGTAGCGTGTTGTTCCTGAGTGGGCTGAGTCCTCGGATGCTCCAGAGTCCATTCGAGAATGGGATGGGAAGAAACTACGTTCATTACGTTCCACGACAGGTGTTGCTACCGTTGGTGAATCCTGACCAGAGCCTCCGAAAGGATTTCCAAAACCAAATGCAGATGTCCCAGAACGTCCAAATGCTGTGGTAGTAGAGCTGGAGCCATAGTCATCGTCGGCAAAGTCTTGTTGGAGTTAGAAAACGAGGTGAGGGTTTGGAGGAGGCTATAACACACCTGGAATTGTAATCTGAACTCCTTCGCCCATTGTGGGGAATCAAATGGCCAGCCACTAGAGTTCTGTGAAGGGTGGGCAGTAAAGAGTACAGTGATACAGTGACGAAACCAGCAGAGATACAGCTCTGAACGTGAACACTGACGTCGAAAGGGTGAAACGACAAATATCAAACAGCACAGCCAATTGCAACCTCTCCCGACGACTACCAAAATTGTAAATTCTTTCAAAAGAGACTCATTCAGAAGTTCCATATGTCATTTTATTCAAAAGCTTAGATATTCTGTTAAATATGTCCTATGTATCTCAAGACGACATGGATGAATTGTCATTGAATGAATTTTTGAAAGGAAACAAGGTATTGATGATCGTGGGAATCCTGAACGCGCGTCGCGTTGACCTTACCTTCGAAATTTCATCTCTGCACATTTTCCTTGCTTATTGCTCATGACCAACCCTACCGAGTTTGCGATCTCTGTCAAATCGGAGGACCCGAAGAAAAAGGAGAAACAGGAAGACGAGAAGGACAAGGAGGAGGGGTCATCTAAACCCAAGGTAGTGGAAGATGGCAAAGCCAAAGAAGGTGGTAAAGAAGGAGAGGGCGAGGAACTGGTGAGCCCTTTTATTTATGTCAATGGTACAACTTCTAACGCTTAAATCCTAAGTCAGAGGAAGACTTGCAGCTCAAAAATGAATTAGAGATGTTGGTAGAGCGGCTCAAAGTATGTCTGTCAATGTATATTCCCCAAGTTCTATCGCCTGCTTTCGGCCTCCCTTAGACCAGCTGATTCACCTTCCTCTGATCCCGGAACGTGGGGCCATGAATACGTGCGCCACCTCGCAGCGGAACTTGGTGACGAATACACAATACGAGAAGAGAAAGGTGACGCTGCAACGCCCAAGCTCCCTGGAACCATTGAAGATCTCCGTTCGCTCGCACGACAATGTGCAGCATTTTTCCTCGGGCACAATGCTGAACCAGATGCAGTTGATCTTCTAGAGGAAATGGAAATCATCCGTGATATTGCTGAGCTCGTGGATGACAACACTTATGGTCGGGTTTGTCAATATATGATCAGGTGTGTGTTGCTTGAGCAACCATCCAGATCTTAGACTTATAGTCCCCAGAATGGTCAACCTCCTTCCACCTCCAGATGATGTCTCGTTCCTCTCAACTGCGCATTCCATCTATGTAAAGCACCAGAAATTCCCAGAAGCCTTATCCATTGCAATCCGTCTCGGTAACCCTGACTTGGTTCGTGAAGACTTCAATGCCGCTGGCGACCCGTAAGTGCCCACACCTTTATATCGCATGCACTCCAATTCTGAAATGCGATGCAGACTCATGAAGCGACAACTTGCTTTCCTACTTGCGCGTGCTCAAATCCCTCTTGAATGGCTCCATCCACCATCAGAAGATCCCGATGCTGACGCCGATGTTGACTTCCAAGAAGAAATACCTGAAGATCTCCTCGAATGTTTGAGCAACAGTCGGCTAAGTCAACACTTCCGAGAATTCGGCAAGGAGCTTGGCGTATCCGACGCGAAAAGTTTGGAAGATGTCTACAAATCTCACTTAGACAACACGCGTGAGCAGTGCCGGCTTCTATAATATTCCCTTCATATTGAGTTGCCCTTCTAGGAGCTGCAACATCGAATGTCGATTCCGCGCGTGGCAACTTGGCTGGTACTTTCGTCAATGCATTTGTCAATGCCGGCTTTGGTAATGATAAACTAATGGTGGAAGCGGATGAGGGGAACAGCTGGATATACAAGAACAAGGATCATGGTGATTGCAACCCAGATATATGGCTCATGAAATGCTGACTTATACACAAGGTATGATGAGCGCTGCGGCATCTCTAGGTCTCAGTCTACTGTGGGACACAGATGTTGGCCTCAGTCATGTCGATAAATACACTTATTCTGCCGAGGAGCACATCAAGGCGGGCGCTTTGTTTGCTACAGGCATTCTGAACTCGGGTGTCCGCACAGAGGCTGACGCCGCACTTGCCCTGCTTGGCGAATTTACGGAGAACAAGTCCATTCCCCTCAAAACGAGTGCCATTATGGGACTCGGTCTTGCCTACGCTGGTTCTCATCGAGAAGACCTTCTTTCTTTCCTAATGCCTCACGTCGCGGATGATTCAGTGTCCATGGAGATCTCCAGTTTGGCAGCGCTCGCCCTTGGCTTCATCTTCGTTGGCAGCGAGAACGGAGACGTTACTGGCACCATCTTACAAACGCTAATGGAAAAGGCCGAGCGCGGTGATAAATCGTTAGACGAGAAGTGGGCCCGGTTTATGGCACTGGGTCTCGGTCTTCTCTATCTTGGTGTGTATATTACACTGAAGGAACTGCATTTTCTAAGCTGATATGGTACACAGGTCTTCAGGATGCTTCGGATGCCACCATCGAGACTCTCAAGGTGATCGACCATCCCATCGCGAAGACAGCGCAAATTATCGTTGAGGCGTGCGCTTTCGCTGGATCTGGCAATGTATTGAAGATCCAGACAATGCTTCATCATTGCGACGAACATATAGTCCCTCAAGACAAGGATAAAAAGAAGGATGGAGATAGCAAAGATGAGAAGAAAGACGAGAAGGAGCAACCGAAAGAGAAGCGAGACGACACCTTCCAAACGTTCGCCGTCCTCGCTGTTGCTTTGATCGCCATGGGTGAGGACATTGGCGCAGAGATGTCACTGAGGCAATTCAACCATCTGGTGCGTCCCTCTCATGCTAATTCTGTATATCTAATCCCCAATGTCTCGTAGATGCATTATGGTGAACCCATCATTCGCAAATCAGTTCCATTGGCGATTGGCCTTGTCAGCACCTCAAATCCACAACTTCCCATCCTCGATACCTTATCAAAGTACAGCCACGACAACGACCTCGCTGTTGCTCTGAACGCTATCTTCGCGATGGGTCTGGTTGGTGCCGGAACAAACAATGCACGTCTTGCACAAATGCTTCGACAACTCGCTGGTTACTACTACAAGGAGCCCGATTGTTTGTTCATGGTCCGAATCGCGCAAGGATTGGTACATATGGGCAAAGGCACCATCGGTCTCAACCCTTTCTTCTCTGATCGCAGCATCATGAGCATCACCACCGGCGTCGGTTCGGAACGATTTGCCGAAGTCACCATAAGCCTACACAAGCCTTTCATGCACGTTCATCCAAACCAACGTGTACATGTCACTTCCAAACCTCTTGACAACTCGGTTAAATACCAAGGTTACATCTGCATACATTATTCGTATACATACGACAACTTTGAAAACGGACAGGAGACGGTCCGTCGGACGAGCTTGTACACAAACGTGAATTACGCCCGTGCGCCACATTCCCGTGTCCAGGTGCTTCTGTCTCTATAGGTCTATCGATTGCTCGAAAAAGTCAAAAATTCAGGGCCGTTACAGAGTAGTGACATACAAGTCCATGTGTTCCATAACTCAATGACAGCTGCATACTACACAAACTAAGAAGGGGCGCCCCTCTGAGTCTTCGCCATCGACGTACGAATTCACCTTTTCCTTTTTTTTTCTTTTCTTTTGACTCATAATGACCAAAGTCGACGCCGAGTACCGTGTGACTGCACGTTGTCTTCTTCCCACCATCGGCCTTCCGCGATAAGATGAGCGATACGCCAGAGATCCAGGAACCATACACCTACGTAACCATAGAACCCACCCAAGCGCACACTGCGACAGTCATCTGGCTTCATGGCCTCGGAGATGCAGGAAAGATGATGAAAATACCTGCCACCTACCTGCTTAACGCCACGACTGGCCTCGAACATATCAAATTTATATTCCCCACCGCGCACACCTTATCAATCGCAGCTTCAAGAGGGGCGAGAATGAATGCATGGCAGGATGCCTTTTCCTTTGATTATGAGAGCCGCAGGGAAGATGAACAAGGTTTCGTAGATGCTGCTCGTCGAATCAACGACATAATCTCTAAAGAAGAACAAACGATACCATCCGATCGTATTCTTATCGGCGGCATTTCTCAGGGTAGTGCAACAGCTCTATTTACTGCACTCACCAGCGCTCGGCCTCTCGCTGGGCTCTTCATATTGGCAGGATACGTCAGTCTGCGCAGAAAAATTAAAGAGGTCAGTCAGTCGATCATTTTGATCCTAGTATCGCAAGCGATCTTGAAAATACTTACTCGACCCTCATTCTATTTTTCCAGCTCGCCACCTCTTTTGGAAAATCCCTTTCAATCTTTTGGGGTCATGGCTGCGATGACCCCCGTCTCAAAATTGGTTTCTCATCTGCCACAGCTAAAGATCTTGCCTCAGATCTTGGCGTATCTTTTGCTTCACACGCAGGGCGGCTTGGTGCGCCACAAGAGGTTACCTATGCATACGATGACGGTCCATCGACACCCGCCGTTGAAGAAACATCAGATGATGATGAACCATTCAGTGACGAGGAAATTTCCCTATCCGACGACGAGGAGCCTTCCACAACCAGTGTAGTGTCTTCTTCTCCTGATGCTTCGCTTGCAAACGCTTTAGATGTCGGCCTATTGAGGCAAGCCAGCGTTCGTTTTGTTTCTTACGAGGGGCTCGGCCATTGGATGAATGATGCTGAACTCGTCGATCTTATTCGCATTTAATGTGGTATAAAACAAGAACTATGAGTCGTCATCAAAAAGGACAACAGTCACAGAAATGTCATCCCTAGAATAATGACGCTCAATAAAAACAAATTGGTTGCGCATATCCAAGTAGAAAAAACTTACCGTAAGTTCCGCGATTGTGGCGGTTTGTGTGCCAACATTGTCGCCGTCCATGTTATATTAGCACCACCAAGTGCGTTTCGCGACAAGTGTACGGACGCGTTGTTGTCGATGCAGAGGAAGCTCTTCTCGACGCCCCATCGCTTATACATCACAGTATCATCAGCAGTGAGGAGGACAGGTAGTTCGGAAGGCTTGACCACGTCTTTGGGATGGGTAGATTCATAAGGAGATGAGCTCATCTTTTTGTTCAACCACAGGCCGACGAGACCGACTACTTCCTCGTTCGTGAGGCTTTTCCACAGGCCATTGGTCGCCATCACGAGAAAATCACCTGGTTGGATATCAATCGTTTTCATCGAGGGCTCTGCAGTGAGAGGAGTCTGCAATGCTGGAATCGGGGTATCCCCTCCGAAATCTCTATGTAATCGTTCTTGAATCTCAGCACTCCATTTGTAGGGCCCGAGTCCAAACGCGCGCGACACACCAGGAGTCGTGGTGGTAGTGTGATCATCGGAAAGAACATGCACAGTATATGTCTGCTGGTCATCCTTCTTGAGTGACTTTCTACCCAAAACGGCCCGTAAATTACCAGTATTAGCAATACGGAGCTTTCGAGGTTGACGATCATAGACGGCTGCAAGTGTCGAAGAACCAGAAAGTGCGGGGTTCAAAGTGGCAATAACGAAGGATTTTGGGGACGATCCCAGCATTTCGATCGGGCGTTGCACAATGGAACGATCCACGTCAAGAAATGTCGTCTTGAACGATTGCTGAAGCTCGTTCTCCAGTTTATTTTCGTCGTATTCCTCCATGAATTCCATCATTGAACCAACATCGTTGTGTTCAGCACCGTATTCGTATTTGGAAAAGACCTTGACCAAGTTTGTCAAAAGCGTGCTGTGTAGACTGATGGGCAACATTTCCATGTTCACCCAGTCAGTATCACGAAGTCCCTCATGCATGGAAAATATAGTCCACGATGTGTTTTGACTTGCGATGATGCTGGATGATGTAAGGGTAGCATCAACGCGAGGAGCAGAGCTAGGAGACGCCATATTTAAGAGCCACGAATAACACAAAGGGGAAGCTCTTAAGTACCTTGGAACAGAAGTAGCATCAAAGTGCTTAATCCCTGTGTTGCCATCTATGGTCCCTTGGCCTGAAAGCGTATTGAGTTCCTCCTTAACAAACTTCTCTTCGTCAATGTTATCTAGAGGGCCCACAGTAGGGTCGGCCGACCGCCAGATGCTAGTGGTAGCGGGTGTCACAGCACTTCCAGGCTGGGCCAATAGCCTATATATGGTGAGAGTATTAGACTGGTCTGAATCTTCAGAAGAGTCGGCTCGAATTGCGCGTCGCAAGTACAAGGAGGTGCCAACGCTAGTTGCTACGGCGCAACCAAAAATGCTCCAGCGAAGGGAGAGTGATGTTCGAATTGTTCGTGGATGCAAAAGTCGGCGCATTGATACTTGGAACTTTGCAATAAAGCGTTACACATCAGTGGCTGTGCATCATCCTTTGAATATGAACTACGTTCGCCGCCTGGTTTCTGGTGATAAAGCTCGCTTCACGGACGATGACCTCAACCTAGAGCTGGGTATGGACCCAAATTTTACCTCCATGGGAATAATTCACACAATTTAGGCAGACTTAGTCTACCTCACAGACCAAATCATCATCATGGGCTATCCTGCAGAAGGGGTCGAGGGATGGTACCGAAATCGGCGTCAAGATGCTGTCAAATTTCTTGAACATCGTCACGGAAATAACTTTTGGGTCTTTAACTTTTGTCCCGCACGAGAGAATTCGTACGATAAAAGCGTCTTTGGAGGCCGAGTCAGTCGATACCCCTTTCCTGACCACCAGTGCGTACACTGGGCCCATTACTTTCTTCTAAGGTTCAATGCATGTCAAACAATGGTTACAGTGCACCACCATTGGTCTACATGGCTCTCGTTGCGCGTGAAATGAGATCATGGCTGTCTGGTAGTCCTGACCGAGTCGCCGTCCTTCATTGCAAAGGCATGCATACAACTGGCTTTCTAACTATACAACTCGGGCTAAAACTGGGAAACAGCTGGTAAAGGGCGATCAGGAACTATGGCTTGTAGCTATCTCTTGTCTCTCGAGGATCGATCCTCCCCCCCGAAGCTTCAGCGCAGTTACACTGCCAAAGAATGGGCCAGATTACGCGCTGACGAAGTCATGACTATCGTTCCGGACGACCCTAGCGCTATATCTAACAATGCGACCAATGTTATCGCTGAAGGTGTCTCATCATTCTCCGCAGCCTCTAAAGGAAACCATCCAGAATCCCTCAACACAATACTCGACCTTCACTCATCGCGCCGAATGAAGCGTCCCTCTTCACCAAGTAAAAAAGCAAAGCATGGCGTGAGCATTCCAAGCCAACGGCGTTGGTTGTACTATTGGGCACTCCTCCTTTCCCACACCGCTCCTCAGCACGTGTGGCCCATTTTACCTACTCCCAGTCCCAAAGTACAGCTCACCCAGATGAAGTTACGAATGCGACCAGTGTCGTCGACTACAGCTAGCCTCGCTCGTGCGGCTAGCGTAGTCCTGGAGCGTGCAAAGGGAGCAAAAAACGCACCAGAACATAAGAATGCCCATGTGTGGGCATCTTTAGCGCGTTACGACGATGGACTAAATGATGTGCTGGAGGAATGGGAAAGGCGGACGCGGGATAAATTCGGTCGTTTAGGGATTCGAGATCCGGGTTCAGAAAATATTAACGACGAAAATATCAGAGATCTATTCCGGGACGAAAGGTGGGACGCGGAGAAAATGGTGAAAACATTTGCCCGAATGGGTGCTGTAGGCGGCGCATCAATGGTCAGGGAAAAGGGAGAAGACAGGCCTAGGCCTGGGGTTCGTAGCCTCAGCTTCATCTAACAAAAGACTTGTACTTATGTTCCAACTTTCTCAGGACGAACAAATAGATGTTTTCACGCTTTCTTCACTGACCGTCCAGAAGTGGGAAACTTTCCGAAGCTCGCTCGAAGGTGAAGGAAAGCCTAATCCAGACGATTTCGAAAGGCTCTCATCGGAGACTGAATCATGGGATGATGTCACCCAAAGTAGCCCCAAAGAGCGTGGTGTGGTAGTCGACGTCGGTCGTGAAATCCGCATCAAGCTTTATAAGGGGCAATTGTTCATGGGTTGGTTCTGGTTCGTCCCTGCTTTTCATATGATATCTTCGTCCGAAGAGCCGACAAAGCTTCTGCTGGCACGGAAAGAAATTGACTTTCCCCTGGGCCTTGGAAGTGCAATCATTGACGTGGAAATTCAAATGGAGTGGTTGAGTACTGAGTAATTAGAACGTAGCGACGCAAAATGAATCAGAGTTTCTGTCCAGTTTGTTAATCCTCTTACTTGTGACCTGCACGCAGTCTTAACACAGGACTCCGTGCATATTTTTCTGGATTTCTGTGTTGGGGTAAACCAGGGGCAACTCTTACTGCCTCCTATCCTCGCTCCTATCATGGAAGCATCGGCAAACGCTACTGACAAAATATTCATCCCTCGGATGAGGCTGGGGGGGTTGGAACTTGGCGGGGGCAAAATCTGTTTTTGCTAACGATATGTTTTTTTTTGGCGAGCCAATCATATGAGAGGTGTTCACACGAATGGTTCCAAGAAAGCCCTTGATGTCATTTGCATCACTTTTGTGTTTTATTGAGTATCATTGATACTACACTACTTCTGCAACTGGACTTGTTAGCGTATAACTCTTTTTGCGCCACATCGACGGGGTATCTTCTAAGAGAGGCTACGGACGATACTTCTTACTGGCCAGGTTTTTTTGCCAACTTGAACAACCGAAAGCTAACCGGAAGCTCCGGGCCACCCCCGGGCCACTCATCATTCTCTTGGGAAAAAAGTTATCGCTTAACAGTTGTCTAAAACTGTTGGCCCGGTTGACATGAGATCTGTGTACCTTTAGGGGAAACAATTTAGCCAACAACATGGACCTGGACGCGTCGCGTCTCCGGAATTTTAGTATAAAGACCCCACCCTCCCCCAGCTTGACCCCAACCGTTTCCTGTTAACGTTCCCATATCAACTCGTTCACGGTCTTAACAATGGGAGCAGGTGCAGCTGTCGCTACTGGCAATTTGGCATACAGCCATGTCTTGGATCCTAACAGGAAATGGTACAACAACAAGCGGTACGTTTTCTTTATTCTTCATCATCTTCGCCACATCTCATTGCTATTTTTTAGGATCATCCTCCTCAATGCTTGGATCGTCCTGCTTCTCATCACTTCTTCTACGAACGGTTATGATGGCAGTATGATGAACGGTCTCCAGAGTTTGAGCCAGTGGGAGTCTTTCTTCAACAACCCCCATGGAGGAACTCTTGGTCTTTTCAATGCTATCCAAGTTAGTTTCTGGTGTCGTTTTGTCTGAATCGTAAATTAACCCCGACCTCTAGAACATTGGTTCCCTTGCCGCATACCCCTTCGCCCCATACCTGTCTGATGGCATTGGTCGTCGTCGCACAATCATCCTCGGTGCTACCATTATGTGCATCGCCACCATTCTTCAGACTGCTGCCCAGAACTTCGGCATGTTCATTGGCGCCCGTTTCCTTATCGGTTTCGGTCTTACCTTCGCAGGTGTGTTCAGCTTTTTGTTCCAATGTGTTACTTTTCTCATTATTGCCTACTAGCCAACGCTGCTCCCATGTTGGTTACTGAGCTCTCATACCCCATTTACCGTGCTCCTCTTACCTCGGTCTACAACTCTCTCTGGTACTCTGGTGCTATCATTGCTGCCTGGACCACTTTCGGTACCTTCAAGATCAGCTCCACCTGGGCATGGCGTGTTCCCTCCGCCCTTCAGGGTCTCCCTTCCGTTCTCCAGATCACCTTGATCTGGTGGTGCCCCGAGTCCCCTCGTTGGTTGGTTTCCAAAGGCCGCGAGGCTGAGGCTGAGCAAATTCTTGCCTACTACCACGCCGATGGCAACGCGTAAGTGACTATTTTTTCTTGCCGCTGTGCAATGCTCACATGCCACCATTAGGCAAGATCCTCTCATCCGCTATGAGCTTGACGAAATCAAGGCTGCCCTCGAGTTCGACCGTAACGTTGCTGACAACGTTTCCTGGAAGTCCTTGATTTCTACCCCCGGAAACCGTAAGCGCATGCGCATCATCATTGCCATCGCCTTCTTCTCCCAATGGTCTGGCAATGGTCTCGTTTCCTACTACCTCAACAAGGTCTTCGACGGCATCGGCATCACCAACCCCACCACTCAACTCCTCATCAACGGTATCCTCCAGATCTGGAATTTGGGTTGGGCTCTCATGGCCTCGTTCTTGGTCGACAGGATTGGTCGTCGTGTTCTTTTCATTACCTCTGGTATTGGAATGACCGTTATGTATACCCTCCAAACTGCCCTCGCTGGTCACTTCCAGAAGACCGGTAACCCCGCTTCAGCTCACGGTGTCATTGCTTTCATCTTTTTGTACTATGCGGCCTACGAGTGAGTGTCATTGACTCTTATTGTTAACTCCTGAATCTAACTGTTTTCCCTTCTTTCAGTCTTGCTTTCACCCCTTTGATCGTCACCTACACCCTCGAGATCCTGCCCTACAACCTTCGTGCCAAGGGCTTCAACGTCTTCAACTTCTGTATCTCGTTGTCCCTCATCTTCAACCAGTATGCCAATCCCATTGCTCTCGACGCCATCCAGTGGAAGTACTACGTCGTGTACTGCTGCTGGCTCGTCGCTGAAACTGTCTTCTGCTACTTCTGTGAGTCTGCTTTCGATTTTTGTTTGTCCACGCGATACTCATGCCACTGTTACAGTCGTCGTTGAGACCAAGAACCGTTCTCTTGAGGAGACTGCTGCATTGTTCGATGGTGACGACGCTGTTGAGACCATCGCTGGCCACCACGTTGTTGCCGAAGCTGAGAAGGGATCTCTCGAAAAATAAAGGGCTCTCGCCCTTTAGTGTTTCTTTCTGGGTATAATGTACATCTTGCACGTAGTTAGCTTTGTTTATTCCCTAATGTACGTTCCTGCGTTTGAGAAAGAGTATATCTTTCTCTCACCAAGGTGCACTACTATACCATCTGTATTTTTAAACAATTACTTATAGGTGTTGGAATCTATCGGATGGAGAATAATCCCTTGCTTGACCTCAAAAGTTCTCGAGTTTTCTTTACCACACGTGGAATGTGCATATGCGACCGTTACCTCTTCACTATCTTCCTCATATCGGACCATTCAAGATATCGCTTTTGGTCTAAATGTTTTGCCCATCACATTTCCTTAGCTCCGCTGGACTATGCGTATTCACAAATATCTTGTAATGCACCTGTTAGGAGGAGGAAAATCGTTGAAGGAAGTTGGGTCAGAGAAGTTCAATGTTCAAACAATTGAACTCCAGTGCGCCACGGTCACGTGCCTGACGCGTCTACAAATTGGAGTATTGTTTTAAACGTGTCGATGCAATATTTATAAGTAAGCATAATAATTAAATCTGCGCTAAATGGTACATTGTTCGCATGCAAAATATTACAATCCATTGATCGGGGCGATATCGATATTTGGGGTACGTTGAAGGACGAACATTGAACATAATCAATCCTTGCCCTTGCGGAGCTCACGCTCTCGTCTAGCCTCTGCTTTGAGGACAGGGAGTTCGCGTTTCAAGTTGATCACAGAACCTTCAGCCCACCGTTCAAGGGCCCAATGGCGTAGAAAGGCGCTGCACTATAAATTCAGACAAGAAATGAGTTGCCGTGTTCAAGAGTTAGTAAAAGATGAGCGCACTTTCAGGTAACGCTTGTGTGCGTATTTTTTATACAGCGAGTCGTGCTGAATCGGTTCCAGAATATAGTTAATCATGATGTTAGCGGTCGGCAACAACTCCTCTTCGGAATATGTTGTATAGTGTTCCATGTTAGGAGTCTATTAAACGTTAGTCCCTCACAGCAATCTTCGATGAGAGAAAACATCACTGACCCATATCTCACGACCCAATACCAACCTCGCGAGCCACAAAGCTGCCCCCGCCAACAGCGACGGAACCGTGCCCACGAGGCGCCATTCCAAGCAACCAATCTCAACCAAATACTTTCCAACAGTTCTAGCCTGGGTATCACAGTCATCTGCTTTGCTGCCACGACGCAGCCAGTTCATGGGGCCAGGGTAACGCAGATCATAGTTTAACGTTTTCAGCATATATCGCTCGGCCTTTAGGATCTCTTCGGTAGTGTATAAGTCGTCGGCAAGGTGAGCAATCTCGGCGACAGAAGGCGCATAGGTTTCCTCGAACTTGGCCGCGATAAAGAACGCAGTGATACCAACGAGCTGAAACTTTGAGAGCGAGATGGGGCGTTGTGAAAGGAAACGATCAAGGATGTTTGTAAAGAGAAAGAAGGTCTCCTGAAGAAGATTGAAACGCGCATGAACTTGAATTACCCAGTCAACGAGAATACCGCGTTTTTCCCAATCCAGTTCCGGATGGTTTGCCATGTAATCAGGGTCGGGACGCGTTTGTAACTGTGAGAGGGGGAAGAATTAGAAGTGGGAACTGTGAACCAAGAAAATGCGCACCTCAATCATCTTCAAATAATCGCAGATTTCGGCAATGTATTCGCTGACCATCATTGGATCATCCGAGTCTCCCGCGTCGAGGTCATCCCATTCTTGTTCCCGTTCTTCTGGTATTTTAGGTGCCTCCACATCGTCATCAGTTTCGATGAGCTCAGCGGCAATTTTATCAGCTTCGGCCTGGGACTCGTCGTGAATTCCTTGAATCACTTCCTCAGTATGCCGCCTTTTAGCCGCCCTGATATGGTCTTCCTCGTCGACGGCCTTCATGGAAGGCTTTCGAGTGAACACTGGAGGGCGAGACCTGGAGGTAGTAGTTGCTCGACTTGCAATGGTACCAACGCCAGTGCCCATGACGCGCTGGGTTGGCGCAGGTTTAAAACGAGTCTGCGGTTTTTCAACAACCCTCGGCTTAACTTGCACATCGACCTTCTTCAACTCCTCTTTCTCCTTGACCTTTGCATCCGTAGCCTTCCTGTTGTTGATTGAAACGCCAGTAACTTCGACCAAGACTTCACGCTTCCTCTTCCCAACAGCCTTCTCGTCATCAACCTTAGTCTTGTTAGCTAAGGGAACTGTGGCACTACTCTGACGTGCAGTAGGCGCATCGGTAGAGCCAGCCTTGACGCGGGCCGAAACTCGAGGACGGGCATTAGCATTTTCGTTGTCCTTCGCAGTCCCCCGCGTGAGACGAGTCGTGCGGCGTAACTGCTAAAGCACATTATCAATAGGCGTCCAAAAAATGGGATTGAAAACTAACTGGTATATTGGACATTAGCAGCTCCTAACTCTCTGGTATCCTGATCAGAGATGAACGGGGCTAAAAGTGAGAAGTTGAACAAGAGATAACGTTTGGAATGATTCTGAGGAACAAGAAGCGCTCGGCTTCTTGAAATGACAAAACAAATCATGGACAAACAAAAGCAACGCGTATAATCACGTGGAGACGCGTCGACGCGTCCGTGACTAATTAAGATTCCCTGTTCTGAGTGGGTTCGTCATTTTCATGTCATTGTTCATTCAGTTACATACTGGCTACCTATCGCAGTCGTAGCTCCATCCACCAACACCGTTCGTCCCTCCCACCAAGTCAAAACTCTTCCTAAACTGGAATATGAAGAGTCGAAAGCGTAAAACAATGCAATGTTAGTTAGTCAAAAGGTAGCAACGACGATGATTATTGAGTCTTTGTCGCAGCTGATGATGTATGGTAAAAAGAAGATAATTGAGTTGCATGGGGGACGAGAAATGGTAAAGTGATAAAACAAAGGAGGTTCAATGCAGGACGAGAGCTCTAATACACAGCGAGACAGGGAAGGCGAAGAAGGGAACTAGTATGCCATGCCCTCGCCATCAGAGTAGGCGGTGCTACTGCCGTAAGGCGAGCTGAGCTCACTGTAGCGCGCGATTTTGAGCCGCTGGCTTGGCGGGATAGACTTGTCTTCGAGACCGTGTGGGTGTCCGCCGGACAAGATACCAACACGTTTCATTGCAAGAAGCTACGAATAAAATCAATGAGTAACGTAATTGTGGATGGCATGCAAGAAAAAACTTACATTGTGTGCAGCATTCGAGTGATCATATACACCACCAAAGAATGCAGTTGTTGCATCTTTGCCAATCATTTTGATTAACAAGTGCGCGCCGCCGGGGTGTTCCTCGATGAAATTGGATACGTCGTGGATGAATCCCGAGATAAGGATGAGAGGGCGCTTCTGCGCTTGCTCCTGGACTGTGAGGAACGGACTGTTCAAAGTATGCACACAAATACAACAGGCTGATACATACAGGAGTCCCATGAGATAACAGGGAGGTCATTGCTGTCGCTCGGCCACCTGAGTCCTTCCTGCTCCTCACGAAGCTTCTTGAGCTGCATAGTAAGCTGACCCTTGCGAACTTCATTATCGGGGAAAACCTTGAGGTGACTGGCGAGACCGAGCTGTTGCATGGTCCAGATGAACCATTTGGTAGGGTCATACTGGTACCACTTGATGGCATTACGGTAGTCCATTGGGAATTGATGGTGGAAATTGTGGTATCCCTCACCGATTGTGACGAGAGCGGTGATGAGATGATCGCGGGGAGTATGCTTGTCATCGAAAGGTGTCTCACCGAGCCAGTGGGCAAGCGAGTTGACGCAGAACGTTGACTGTAGATTTTTTTTCTAAGTTTGACATATGGAACGCAAAAATTGGAAGAAAACGCACGTGATGAACAAAGCATAACCGAAGAACACCCGCATACACAAAGCCACCCTTCGCGTCGCCCCAGAGCAGCCAACAACACAATGTTGGGAATATGAAACCCATGAACAGAATGAGCTGAATGTAATGCCTGTGTTGCCATCTGATGACGCTATTCTTGCTGAGGTCGCTGACATCTGCCACACCAGGTCTGCGACGTGGCTTCATAAGCATCCAACCCATATGACTGTACATGAAGCCTTTGTGCGCGTTGTAGGGGTCAAGGTCGGTGTCAGTGTAACGGTGGTGCGCCCTGTGTCCACGAGACCACCACTTGATAGAACCCTCAACGGCACCAGCACCCACGGTAGCCAAGAAATATTGCAGAGGTTTTGAGGCGTTATATGATCGGTGAGCCCATAAACGATGATAACCAGCGGTAATTCCTGCATTTTCGGTCAGCCCAAAATGTAAAAACAAATGCTGGCAACACGCACCAAGACCAGTCACATAATAGTAGAAGACGGAAAATAGGAACGTTGGCAATCGCAGTTTGACGAAGCAGGCACCGATGATGCCCAGTAGGGGGGTGACGGTAAGAATTGTGAAGCTGAGCCAATTAATTTCATTCATCCAATTTGACCATTTGAATGGTGGGAGAGCCTTTTGGGTCTTGAGAGTATGGGCAACATAGTTGTCGGGAATGTCAATGTCGGCTGGGGTTTCGTCGTCGTGCTTTGGCTTGTCGTTAACCTTGCCCGCTGGAGGGGACGCCTTGCGTGAGTGAACGGAAGACATGGGGGAGAAGGAGACGGGTTCACAAAGAATATATTTTGATTACCCGACCCTTTATAAAGTAATAAATAAATTTGAAAAACTCATTTTTTGGGGCAAGCTCTGGCCCGTTCCGTGACATCAATTCAACTCGGCTCCTCCCCATTCTTTTTCGAATTCGCTCCGGGCTGCTCTCGATCTCGTCGTTTCCCATATAATTATTCAACCTTGAGTTTGATTTCCTCCTCCCTGTCGTCGTCGCCGACGAGCATCATTGGTGCTCGAAGTCAAGGATGCATTTGTCACGTGTATATTTGATGTTGGGGATGGGAGTAAAATTGACGAAACGAGTCGTCGTTGGGATACCCATAGCGAACCCTCTCAACTTGAACTGAAACTCGACTTGTAATCGATAGTCAACTACGTGACATCGGACATTTCATCACAACTAACTCAAAGAACCTGCGCACAGTGCGCAGCACCCCCAAAAGTGTGTGCACGGTGGGGTGCTATTACTTGCTCAGTACTGAAGCCAAGACGAGCAAAAGCCAACTCAAACGTCATCTGGGTGCCGATAGTTACGTATACCATGTAATTCAAGCCGTTGCAGAGCTAGACATTTCTCCCCAATGATCTCGCGACAAATAATCCGACCATCTCACGAACAACGTTGATGTTCGACCACGCACGGGTTGGATGAACACGATGAGTAAGAAGTACGAAGAAAGTATTGCTCGCTATAAGATCTTCGGTCAGACACAAATAATGCTGGAGGCCAAAATCCACAAACGTCGGTCAATAACCAGCGTCGTACCCGTAAACCCAGTATGCCCCGCAGTTCGAAGGCTTTGCATAGGTCCAGACCAATAGTACTGATTGAGCTCGAATCCCAACCCATGATTATTACCAGGGAATTTCTCCCCGTTGAAATCGTAAAAGATAAGGTCTACCGTGGAGGCCTCCAGAATCTTAACGCCATTATACGTGCCATTGTTGAGGATCATCTAACGAGCGTGGACACGTTAAAAGAAAGCAATTTGGCATAACTAACGGAGGGCTCACTTGGCAAAAGATGGCCAAATCTTTGGCCGTTGAAAACATACCAGCGTGTCCAGCAACACCGTTCAAGCTCCAGGCATTTTCGTCGTGGACTGTTCCCCAGACAGGCTGCGGGCGTTGCGGCTCATCATCGCCCAAAGCACCAATCTGGAATTCCGTCACAGCGATGCGTTCTAGGAGATTGGCCGGAAGCTGCTTATTTCCGCGATTAAAGAAAGAGTCCTTCATGCCAAGGGGCCCTGTAAAGTGCGTTTCGATGAGTTTGTCGAGGGGAAGACCAGTGATTAACTCCAAAACAAATTGTAGAGTCATAAAATCTGGAAGGGCGTCAACGGTGCTTGAGATGCGATTGAAACATCGAGATACGTGCTAAGGTCAGAATATAGATACGCCGTGCCAGGTTCATGAATCAGAGGGGAAGAGAGAATCGCAGCCTTGCGTTCCTCGTAGGTCGCCCATCTGACATGCGTCAGCTTCACTGATGCAGTTTGCTTTTGAGAAGATACACACCCAATCCCGAGTCCTGGAACAGGATCTGCGTCAAAGCCGCTTGTATGGGTAAATAGTTGTAGGATTGTGACGTTGTCCTTTCCATTCACTGGTATTTTTTGTGAATTTCCAGGCAGGGAGGTAAACAAAAAGTGCATCCAAACCTGCGAATTCAGGGATGTAACTGGCAACAGTGGCGTTAAGAGCGAGCGCGGAGGTGTCAAGTTGTTCCATCCCGACAATTGTGGTGAACATCTTTGTTAATGACGCCACTGAGAAGCACACAGGTTAGTATTCACCAGAACTTCTCCATAGAGTCACACGTACTATCATAAATCGTATTCTTTTGTGTCGCAATCCAACTATCCTCGGGCAACAGAGTTCCATTTACGTCCGAATATTTTCTCGACTGGCCCACAGCGAAATGAGAGACAATCGTGTTGTTATGCCCTATTCTTAGCATTTCCGTGAGCAACAGATGAATGTTATGAGAGTCCAAAAATACACACAGGACAGTCGCGCCAGGAAACAACGGATGAACGACATTATAACTTGCAGAGCCGTAATTCGCCGCAGTCATGTAATCAGAGATGTTGGCCTCCAATTCCTTCAATGGAGCGGACAACAGACCCACAGATTCTGGGGAACCATAAACTAATTCCTGTTTTATGCCAGATAATCCGAGACAAAGAGTCAGAAGTAGAGTTTGGAGTACGAGCAGCCCACACTTGTTCATCTCTGGGTGCCAACTGCTCAGCTTGACGTTCGCATGGAGTCTGCGATCGCTTATACTTATACTTGCCAATCGTTGTTCATGAGGTCGTGGTTCGCATGTAGGAGCACATGGGCCAGAACATATCAGCATGAATAGAAGCTGTATCAGTTAACAGGGTTCCGTAATCGAAAAAAAAGCATGCAATGTGCCATGATCCTTGCGCCAGAAGGTTCAATGTCGGCAGCCACATGTTCAATCTGATCGTAGCTGTAGGTATTAATGGCCTTGCCCTGGAGCTTAAATTGCCAGGCAGAGTGCGAGAGGTTGGGGGTATGTGGCTATTGTCATATCCATCATAAGCGCCCCTATACCAATTAATCACCCGAATCAGTGACCACTGAAAGAGACGGTCCGTCATTTCTACGGGCCCGCTAATCGGACGGGTCAGAATTTGGCCGCATAGTTAGTTGAGGACACGTACCTCAAGATGGAATTACCCACTGTCTCCTTCCACGAAGCCCTGTCGCAATCGAATGCCATCCTCGTCCCTGCCTGTGTCGGTGCCAGTCTGTTGACCCACGTCAACATCGTCGTCTTGATCTTTAAGCTCCTTCAATCGATCCCTTTCTCTGACTATCTCGACAGCCTCTTCCGCAATCTCTACAATCTTTCGCAATACATCTACAGGGGAATTTAGTAGCAGAAAACAAGAACGTCATGATGGACGCGTACTGTCAATGCTTAACGCCAGCAATGCCTTCAAAGCTGTCATTTGGAATGTCCTAGTTATGATTTCGCCGCAACTTACATGTCTTGCATCCGAGTCTCTCAAAATCTCCTCTTTGATCCTCTCTCCCAATCTCTCTACTCCAGCAAGATCATCCATCATTTTCCCTAGCCCTTCTGGTAACCCATCTCTATCTCTAACCAATTCCAAGTTCGGCTCAATCAGATATTTTGCCTCTTCACCGAAGGTTCGTGCGTGCTCGAGCACTTCCGTGGGTAAGGACTCCAAGCGACCCGTGACACGTTTTTCGGTCTCGGTTAAAGCCTTGTGAAGTGGAAACGACGGAACGAGTGTAGTGGCAGAGAAAGGCGATTGAGGTTGGACTAATGTGGTGCTAGTGTCTGGTGGACGCGTAGATACCAGAGTCGTCGTGGCTGATCGAGGCCTGATCCGTTCTCGTGCAGCCTCGCGTGCACGGTCCTGGTAACGCTTAATGGCCTGGTTGATGAGGCCAGAGGTGAAAATGCTCTTGTAACGGGATGAATAAGCTTCTGAAACAACTGGGAGTACTACTATCAGATAACACAAAGGAGTTACGATAGGTACATACTTGATATCAAGATAGTCATCGTCGCGATGCCGAGGAGTGCCCAAAATATAAACACAGAGCGACCAGCCGGAGTTTGAGGTGTCAAGTCACCTTGGGACAGTGTTAAGACGTTAGGCTAGTTATTGGTGTTCAAAAAGATTTACCATATCCAATCGTGGTAAAGGAAACATAGCCTATGGGTCTTGAGAACATGATATGCAGCGTGGCCAACAGGCACTTACAAAAGTATAAAGCTTGTGCGAACGTCCATTTCTCGGTTGTCATAAATATTGCACTTCCTACCAACCAGAAAGCCAGGAAAATGAACCAGATGAGCCAAAAGCGCACCCGATACGCCTTTCGCTCCTCGTCAACCATTGTTGCACGCAGTGCTTCATATTGTTCAGCAACAGGTCGAGTCTTGTGGTCAACGGATTGTTTATCTTCTGTTTTGATGGCAAGCGAGGCTTTCTGACGCTGAACCTTTGCAGCAACTGATTCACGTTTTCGGACCTTGGCAAACGTTTCGTCGTCCACTGCCAACGCAAAGTTACCAAGCATCATCATCATGCGACCGAGACGCGCATGGGTGAGAGGTAATGGCGCCGTTCCATCAGGGACGGTCGGGGGGCAGAACCACTGATTCTGGTCCGTCACCTTCTGCTTCTGCTTCCCTTTCCCTTTCTCTAACGTGTCGTCCAACGGTTCACCTGCATCCGAGCGATCACCAGTTCCTGCTAGTGCCCTCTCTGTTTCTCGCACAGTCTGCCCGTGTGGCTTGAAACCTTCAGGCAGTAACATCCACAGCGGTACACCCGCCTCCATCGCGGCGCTCTCCAGCTGGGTCCACGACAAACTCTCCAGGTTTAGATGCATACCTCGTGGGTGGGTATGACCTACAACATGTTTGTAGTACCTTCTGGTTCGTGGTGCGTCTGAGGTCAAAGGCCAAATGCGATCATGGAACCATTGACGGCACTCGTGCCATATCTCACGCTCAAAATCGACAGGCTGAGAATCATGGACCCACAGGGGTAGGCCCGATTGGCGGAGGCGCCATTCAATTGCAGCATTCCAACGACTGACAACGCGACGTTCAAATCGCGCCGCGCGACGGCGTTGGCGTACAGCCTTGACTCGTCGACGATAGCTGACCTCTATCGCCTCTAGCACTGTTTCGCGTGTAAGACCGACAGTGAGTGCGAGGTTGATAATGCCGAAGATAGAGTAGATGCAAGCAAAAACACGAGCTCCAGGTGAAACAGGTACGATATCACCAAAGCCTGTTGAGAGAGACATAAGCCATGACAAACTGCATAAAACGAAGTTGTGCTGACCGACTGTCTCGATAGTAACAACTGTGAAATAAAGGGCATTTAAGAAGGTGAGGTTGTCGAGGAATGTCTGGACGAGAGCCCCCAATCCAATGTACGTCAGCAGGGCCATAACACTGATAACTAGTGTTCGTTGCTTGCGGGTTAAGCCACTGCCTTGATGTAAAATTACAAAGGTGGATCAGGATCACAAAAAAAAACGGACACACCGCTCTGGTCGAAGTCATGTGTGCGAAGAAGGTCGACAACGAGGGTAATGTTCGTTATCGTAGAAACAGATGTTGAGCAGACAGTCATCCAGAAAGCTTGTCCGTATGTAAAACCATCGTCAAAGCGATGTTCGACACCGAAGGTCGTAACCGCAATGATGTTGATAGCGTCTGAGACTGTTGAGCTGCATAACGGGTGCTCCAAACAACAAACGTACCGTGAATTGTCAGGAACAATATACAGAGAATCGTCATTCTCTTCACTTTCTTCTCCATGAACCGAATCACCAGGCAAAGATTCGCAAGCGCCGCAAATACAATGCTAAAACTAAGCCCAATGTCGAGGATAACTGTATTCTTCCGTATCTCGACAGTCTTGTGGTTCTCAGTCCGAATATACCAGTCCTCTGTAAGACCCGGTATTTCAAGGAGAATGGAGAATGGAATGATGACACCTGAAAAAATTGGCAAATATCGATAATGTGGTACATACGACTCGAGCACTTCAGGAGAGGTGGATGGATCGAGCGCATCCTTACATTTCGCCCAAAAAGACATAGACTTTCCTGAAAGCGTCCTAGTCAAAGAGAAGCCTCTTTTTCGTGAAGTCGGCTGAGCTTCTGGGTATTCTTCATGTTCAAGCTCGTCGACAATGTCATTGTCGTCCACCTCGTCGATATTGGGCTCTAGATTGTCGGTGGCACCATCGTCAACTTCATGATGTGATTCCTCGGTTGGAGAAAAGACATGCATATCTTGTGAGCCATCTCCATAGTTATCATCGGAAGGTGATGAGACTGAGGCATCCTGAGGCCCCTTCTCTGGGTCTGGTTCAGGTGGAGTCCGTTTCGAAGCGAAAACGAACTGGTAGAGGATATTCGGAAGGAGCAGCATTTCAGGTAGCAGATATAGGCTGTAATAGAGAGGCAAACTGGTTTATACATGTGCAGGCGGTGAATGTGAGCCTTAAACCAGATGTCGACGTCTCCGGAAAGGAGAGAATCTATCAAGTCGAAGATGACAACACAGGTACGATCACGAGATAGATAAGATAAGCTTTTGTTCAACGGTTCTGGTGAGAACAACATTGTACATAGAAGACATGAAATATAGCAGAACTGCAAGAACATGTGTATATTTCACAAAAATAGGATTCCGAAATGAAACTGCCAAGAGTCCTGGTCAGGAACTCTGAGAAGAACAATATCCATCTTCGGCAAGATTAGATTCTGTCTGTGATAAGAATTTTGATCACACATCCATTTTTTTCTTATCTTACCACCATGGCGTCCAACCTTGAAGCGTACCAAACGGACTTGATTGAGAAAGCAATGTCTGTAGATGCGCTCAAGTTTGGCTCGTTTACACTAAAATCTGGCCGGTACAGTCCTCTGTCTTCCCCTTGCCCTCCATCTCGCTCAACCAATGTAGCATATCGCCCTACTTCTTCAACGCAGGACTTCTATCGACCGGACCGATCTTGACAGCCCTCGCCAGTGCGTATGCTGCCACAATCGCCAAAGCCATTGCGTCCTCCGAACTTCCTGAGTTTGATCTGCTTTTCGGCCCTGCCTACAAAGGCATCCCATTCGCCGCCTCCACCGCTCTCGTTCTTTACACCAATCACAAAATCGAAGTTGGATTCGCGTACGATCGAAAGGAGGCTAAAGACCACGGCGAAGGTGGCATGATCGTTGGCGTTCCCGTCAAAGGAAAGCGTGTTGTCATCCTTGACGACGTTATGACCAGCGGCAAGGCAATTCGAGGCGCTATAGACATCGTCCGAAAGGCAGGCGGGGAAGTTGTTGGCGTAGTTCAGGCCCTTGACCGTGAAGAGGTCGGCCAGGATGGCGTTAGCAGCACAGTTCAAGAGATCGAGAGCGAAGTTGGCGCTGGTCGGGTGAAAGCCATCTTGAGGATGCGCGATCTGCTCGTTTGGATAGAGAACAACGGGAAAAAAGAGGATTTGGAGACTATGCAAGCTTATTGGGAAAAGTATGGCATAAAGCAATAGGAGAAAGGATAGGTTCGATAGAAATAGTGTATAATACAATAATATGATGCACAGATAATATGATTATTGGGGGTGCCATATGTGCACCTCACGACGTCGACTGAATCGGCTATAATATCGTATCGTTAACCTGTTGCTAACCTATTGTGAACTAGTTTGGATCTTCTGGATCCAGCTTCTCTTCAACCATGGCTTCGGCTACATCGTTGTCAATTGGTAGGATCGCATTTAGAAGGAAAGCAACAATTCCTGAAGCCAAAACTATGACGATGATTCTTAGCCATGGTCCACCAAAACAAAAAGTGGATATAGAACTTACATGGCGTACTCAAGATAATTGTAATCGAGGTGAAGAGCCCTTGTAATCCTCGATTTGGATTCCTTACTCGATCAAATAGGTGAGTGAATATCGTTGGCACCAGCAGATTGCCAACCCCGAATGACAGCGCTGCGGCGAGTATGAACCTTTCACGACGAGTAAACTTGATGTATGCGAGGATCCGTAATCCCGATACAGCCACACTGGCAAACAGGAACGTCGTCACCCCACCAAGCACCGGATTGGGTATCGAGAGAAAAACGCCAGAAATCTTGCCAAGTATACCAAAAAGAATAAGAAAGAAGCAACACCATCTTCCTGCGCCACGATTTGCACAACGAGTGATCGCTATGACTCCGTTGTTCTGTGCAAACGTTGAGAGTGGCGTCACAGTAAATAAAGCTGAGAGGAAGCCGCCAAGACCGTCAGCCTGGAAATCCGGTCAACAATTGATTCGTGTTTCAAGCTAAATGGAGGAAGAACATACGAGAACTCCACCTTGAATCCTGGATTCAAATTCCGGCCCTTCGACTTCAACTCTTGAAACCTCCGCGGATGCGGTTACATCTCCAATCGATTCCATTGCCAGAGAAACATAGACCGCCAACATTGGCAGGATGGCAGGTGGATACACACTTATCTTGAAACGGTGAACCCTGCACAATGAATGATTAAGAAGGTAGCCTTGGAGGCGGCCTGGTGCTCACCAAAGGAACGTAATGACAGGTGCTGTCTTGACGCTTGACCCATCAAAATATCCAGCACTGCCAGCGACAATGCACCCGACGACCAATCCCACGATAACGCTGATGTTCTTCAGAAAAGGGGAGCCAAAAATTTCCGTGAGAATGATAGAGAAAAAACTAAGGAATCCCAATCCAATGAACTCAGGTGAGCCCCACCTACAACCATGGTGTGACTTCGGATATCATCATGTAGTAATTTGCGCTGGACACTTACGGAAGTGGCCGCGGAGCGTAGATAGTTGGGCACAGTTCATTGTAGGCGCCAGGGGTCCCGTTGATACATCCATTGGAACCTCCGCCCCAGTTAGGCACACCAGACGATCCCACCAGAGAAGCTCCAATCAGGAGAATAACTGTCCCTTCGCATTTCAAAAATTTCAATGACTGGGCGGGTTGTCAATACAAATATTTTACCTGTAACAATGGGAGGAAATATGCGTTTCAAGACGCGAGCAGGGAGAAATGACATAAAGACCTCAAGGAAGGAACAGATGAGTGATGTCCCTATATCTTCGATGTTAGATTGCTTTTGGGTTGCAAATGTTCATGTCTTTCACCTATTACTTTCCCGTATGCTTCAGGACACGCTAGGCGAGTCGTTATACCCGAGGCTGACAAGACTGAAGGACATGTTCCGTCCTTGTACATAGCATCGAAGACCTGGCGATATAAAGAAGGGCATTTTAGTTAACGGGAAACTCTTCGTAAACCCAGAGCACGAACAGCGTTTGCTGTGCTAAGTGTCGAGAAACTGGTGCCAACCACGCTAATCAATCCAGTCCCAAGGTAGTAGTTTCGAAAGAGCCGTACTCGTGACATCTGGACTAAACTGAGAATACCTAGGATAATTAGCTGACGCAAAGTCGCTGGAAAGAGATGTCTTGTTAACATACCGCATGAAATGAGCGAAGCTGATATCATATAGGACGAGGTCGCGGTGTCGAGGTTCAAAGCGGACGCAAATATAATCGGAGGCGTGATTAACCCAGCTAGCATAGCTAGTGCATGTTGCAAACCACAGGTAATCGCGAGCATAAGGGGAAGGGCGTCATGAAGGCCATAGAACGGAGGCGAGCGAGATTTGTTGATGAATGGGAGTGCGGGGGTACATAACCTAATGAATAACATAGTCAGTCTAAGTCCAAGTCCCATTGGTCCTCACGCTTGTATACTCGCCATGCGTAATTGTAGTCTCCGAACCAGCCTTTGCGAGTGAACATTTTATTACCCCAGATGTGTCTCCTGCTCTGTGGCGTCTCATACGCTTTGCTGGAAAGAGTTGTATGGCTTGCATGCGCAACGTATGTGGAGTCAACGACGGGAAGAGTAGTTGTGGGGTACTCCTTGATCAAAGACGAGGAAGCCATAAGTCAGCCGCCTAGAGGAACCGAATACTGAAACCACAATCATGTTTTAAAAATCCGCGTTATCTTGTTGACCTCATGGTGACCCCCGGATTAGAAAACGATAAGCCGAAGTGATAAGAGCTGAAACGCCGAAAAAAGACCATTCAAAGTTCAAACGTCAAGGTACGTAGGTCACAGATAAGCAATCTTGACTTTGTGACGCAAACTTATTCGTGTTTCTATACGCTAGTAACTGAGTAGATTGCGCCCAAAGAGATAACAATACTTATGGAATTTCTGTGCCAATATAGATAAGATTATTGGTTTGACAATTTGTTAAGATGACTGAAACGTAGTTGGCGGAGAAGTGAGTGCACGTGGCTAGAAGGCTCAAGGATTCGGAAGTTATTTCCAGGAATTCTTTATAAACGTTACCTGAGTGCCTCCTACTGTGGTTAGTGAGCATAGTTACGTGAACATCACTTCGAAGGTTCCAGGTTCGGAACATTGAAGGGGAAGCAGAGATGAGTCATGACATGCATGACATCCCAGGCTTTCAAGACAAAATGGCAGACTTTGAGGCATACGCGATACCTTGTCATGGACGGGAGGAGCGATACTGACACGCGCATATTCCCAGGTACTGACAGAATCAAGCATTGCTTATGGTAGTCCGTTGTCGCAAAGAAGTACACGGAAGTACGTACATACATCAGAAAATCAGGGAGATTTTTTTTAAGACTCCCAGTCCTCTTCGCCTATATCACCACCTGGCGGCCGACCGCCCCGTTCCATGAGCTCGCCAATCGGAATGTTATACGGCGCGTGTTTTTCGATGATCGCGTCTTCAATGTGCTCGTTCCATTTCGCAGAACTTTGGAAGAATCTGCGCTTTGCTGTCTTGCTTGGCAACGCACCATGCTCGAAGTGGCTGAAGCCTTCTTCGTTTACAGGTACATCAAAGTACTGGCCTGTAAGTAAGCTCATTCGAGTACGCGATGCAGTAGATGATTTTTGATATCTTCGTGCGCGCGATTTATGTCGTCGGCTTGCGAGGGATTCATCTGAATCCCAGGAATCGTCGTCAGATGTATCAGAAGGCGAATCAGATTCTTGTAGGTCATATACGTATTTCATGTGCTCTATTAATCCCGTTGAGCCCACGCATAAAAGATTTGAAGATGGACTTACGTGCTAATTCTGAGTCCAGGTCGTCTCTTGCCTCGTTGTCATCACGACCAAGTCCCAGATGCTGTCCGACGCTTTCTCGTGGGACATCTTGTAAGCCAACGGAGGGAGCTGGATTTAGTTGTGCGAGCTGCTCCAGCGCTGTCGTACTATCATGAAGATTTAGCTGGAGTTGACCCCAAAAACTTAAATCACATACCGCACTTTATCAAGTGAACCATCCTTGACATTAAGATCATCCATGTTGTTTCCAACCACCTCCAATCTGTATCGCGGTCCAAACCACTCAAAATACTCGTTCCAAGGAAGAAGTGGATCGATAGTATCTTCTATTCCCAGAGCACACGCTGTCTCGTATGCCCATGTCCGTGCAACATTCTTTACAGTGTATCCTCCGCCACCAAGGAGAATGAGAGGAATGTTTTGCTTCCGTAGGAATTGTACGCAATGGGCGTGTCCATGCATTGTTAGATTGAAGCAGCCAAGTTTGTCGCCGGCTAGAGAATCGGCTCCGCACTGTAGAACCACTGCCGATGGTCGGAAAACTTCAAGAATTTTAGTGATAATCTGTATCAAGGGAGTAAGCCGACATGGAAATGAACAATAAACTGCTCGCACTGGTTCAAAAACGCTCCGGTAAGACTCGTCCGTTATCCCGTCCTTCAAGGGAACATTGATAGCGTATCCCTTCCCTTTGCCCCGTCCCCTGTCCTCCTGAGTCCCCGTCCCAGGAAAGTATTCACCGAATTTGTGAAAGCTGCATGTCATCACGCGATCTGTCGTGTAGAATGCTTCTTCAACACCATCCCCATGATGACAATCGATATCGATATAGAGGACGCGTGGATATGTTCGCAACAGCTCGAGTATTCCAAGAACAATGTCGTTGATGTAACAAAAGCCAGACGCTTCCCTTTTTTTCGCGTGGTGTAGTCCACCTGCCCAGTTGATGGCAATGTCAGCGGCACCGGAGGCTATTCGCTTTGCAGCACCTGAATTTAACTTCAGTAAACTGATATTGAGACGTCATAGGACACAAGACCTATCGAGCCTCCAGCAGATATCGAACAAAACTCGAATATTCCTTCAAACGGTGGATTGTCCTCTCCGACTAAAACTGTCGGATGTCAAGGGTCTGTCAAATTGGGGAACAATCAGAATACTCACATCTGGTTCCGTGATACGTCAACTCTTCTGCGGTCTCTGGAGTCACTCGATTGAGGAAATGAACATATTCGTCTGTGTGAAACGAGGTCATTGTCTCAGGTGATGCTCTCGACGGTTTCTACAACGGAGGATTTGAGAGAAGCTCCAGATAGGTTTTTTGGCCAGATATTTACCAGAATGTGCATCTTAGACAACATGTCGTAGGCAATGACCAAGTCGTGCGTCACTCGTATCCTATGGGGCTTCATGGGATGGCCAAGGCCATATGTATAGGCTCCAACTTCCTCTGCAACAAATTTTGTGAGTCATAGTGTGCAGCTTAGCAGCAAAGGACATCTCACGATCATAATAGTACGCTACCCTTTTTTTAGACATTGTGGCGCAGGGTGTGGATGTGTTATAGAGCGCAGCCGGAAGGTTCAAGGGAGGCAACTTAATAGCGCCCCTGTGTAAGGGAAGTTCCCAATTCGTCAGTCACGTGAAAGATGTTCGGATCACAATTGCCAATTCAAACGAAAACCTTGTTTTTTTTTCGGTCCGAAGTGCTTGACAATCCCCCGAAATCAACATGGCCAAATAGTAGAGTTCATTCACACCTTGTTCACACCGCACCACGAGTAACTACATCATAATTACACTCTTCATCTGTTTTCCAGGACTGGAGTTGAATGTATATGTGCGTTGAAATTTCTACACCTCTCACTGAATTTGAATAGAAATGGACGCAAAATAGATCGACTAAATTATTGCAATGAGGGAGCCTAATAGTGTCAAGTCCGACAAATTGCCTAAGACCTATCGTTACAGTGTTCCAAAGCTGCTCATACTGGGGCTTGTTTTTCATCTTGTCTACATTGGAACCGTGTTTGACTGTTATTTTACGAGCCCCGTTGTTCATGGCATGCAAAACCACAGTGTTGCACCAGCGGAAGCAAAAAGACTTGTACTTATCGTTGGTGAGTGACTAAATTCTAGAATCTTCATGCTGGGTCATTTTTTCTAGGGGACGGGCTAAGGGCTGACCTACTTTTCAATGAGGACGCGTTCCCTACTATTCCTGACGCGCCGAAAGTAATAGCGCCATACCTCAAGTCTATCGCCGAAACGCGCGGTGCTTTTGGTATTTCTCATACACGCGTACCGACCGAAAGCAGACCTGGTCACGTCGCTATTATCGGTAAATCATAACGTGTTAGCCAGAATAAGACTTACAGTGTGAATTCCAGGTGGGATGTACGAAGATGTATCTGCAGTGACCAAGGCATGACCTTTGCTCGTTTCGGTGCAACGATACATTTGGCTGATGACCAACAGGGATGGAAGACCAATCCAGCATGTTTTAAATATCCTTGTAGGTGGAAACCAAGCTGACTCTATCCACAGGTAGATTTCGATTCTGTTTTCAATCAATCAAGTCACACCTTTTCATTTGGTTCTCCTGATATCCTTCCAATGTTTGCGCGTGGTGCAACAACGGGAAAAGTGCAAACATGGTGCTATCATGAAGAAGATGAGGACTTCACGAAAGGTAAATCCAACCTTGCAAATTCAGGCGTGAACTTGACAAACAACTCAGATGCGACATTTCTGGACATTTGGGTTCTTGACCATCTCAAAGAGCTTCTGCGCAACGCGACAAGAGATGAAACTCTCAATGAAGAACTTCATTCCGACAAAGTTGTTTTCTTTCTTCATTTACTTGGGCTGGATACTACCGGCCATTCATATCGCCCCCACTCCCAAGTACGCCAAGTTTTGTTGAAACTGTCCTCCAATAATTAGCTTTATAGGAATATATGAACAACATCCGCGTCGTCGATAACATTGTGCGCGAAACGGAGAGTTTAGTCAACGACTTCTACCAGGATGGAGAGACAAGCTTCATATTCTCTGCTGATCATGGTATGTCTGTTATTGGAAACCATGGCGATGGAGGTACTTCATGCATTCTTGATCCTTGACCCTTTCTAATAGCTTTGCAGATCCGGACAACACTCGGACACCTCTAATTGCCTGGGGAAGGGGCATCCGTGGACCACTGCCTGACTCAAACCCTTCCTCCCATGATTCTTATTCCCAGTCCTGGGGCTTGAGTCACTTATACCGTCGTGATGTGGAACAAGCGGACTTGGCTGCAATGATGGCGTCGCTTCTTGGCATCGATTGGCCAGTGAACTCAGTTGGCGTACTCCCAGATGTTGACCCCACACGGCCAGGATATCTCTCTCCAAGGCTGGGTGATCAAACGCTCGCCCAGGCCGCGTTTGTTAATGCCAAGGTCTGGCCGTCAATCTTTTTGTGATGACTCAGACTCAACGTGTTCAAGGTTTTACTGGAGCAATACACCACAAAACATGGTAAGCGGTTCTCAATTTTGGGCTCCTCTATATTTTGACTTTCCCATAGAACTCAAAAAATCTCAAACGCTTTTCTACAAACCTTTTGTCGCCTTGGAGGAGGGTAACGCGACCCATCCTGTGCCCCACAGAATCGCCAGCCTGGTCAATATTGAAAATCTCATCCAAGCTCAAGATTGGCGCGACGCTCGACTAGCGTCCGCCAAGTTAATACGGACCAGTCTTGCCGGTCTCCATTATCTCCAAACTTACGACAGACTTTTGATTCGTGGCATCGTAACAGTTGCATACTTCGGCTGGGCGGCTTACGCTTCGTTGTATATTTTCTGTCCCTTGCGAAACGTTGCACACCATCCGGAGATGACTTCCAGTCTTCTTTTCGTACATGCATTGGCAGTAATGACGCTGTCAGGCTTCTGGGTTTTGTTTGCGCTTCAGCATGCACCTTACACATTTTATGTTTACATTGCATTCCCATGTTATTTTTGGCACCAATTCCTGGTGCAAACGATACCGGTCTTCCAGGCACCACGATCTGGCAACTATTGGAAAGGTTTGGCAAGGTTTATTCTCGTTGTCGGTGTTCTACAGGCCATGGTGGTGAGTCTATGTTCGTCAAAAATTATCACAAATGCCATCTAATTTTTAAAAAGCTCGCATACACCTATCGATTCATTTGGAGTATCGGGTTTGCGTTTATTGGTGTTGTGTGGCCCATGACATGGCCTCACAACGTGTTGCAATCAAATATACCTTCAGTTGCAGTGTGGGCCTTCCTTTGCCTTGTTTCCGCTATTTTCCCCGTGCTTTCTGTGGAGAAACAGGAGAGTTTGCCATTGATGTGAGCTATCGAGAACAATGATCCCAAAACTTCTGTCTTACGGCAATGTTTCAGTCTTGTGGGAGGAGGCCTAGTTCTGCTCTGCAGCGCTTTTGCTGCACCTTGGGTCTTACAAGGCGTTGAAGTTGCTAAAGGGAGGAAAAGCCGTCAGACATTGGGTCTGCTTTTTACGCTCCAAGTATGTGTCCCATGTTAATGCCAATCCCTGTTTACCCTCTGCTATAGGCGATGTTGATCGTCGCTATTATGGTTGTAACCGCTGGCTCTGTTCGCAGCTTACAGGCCAAGCACGGCTTGCCTTTTGCCAATCGGGTCTTGGGCTGGATTATTCTAGGTATTCTCCATTTCCTTCTTCCACCATGCCACTAAATCATCTGTCAAGGTATTGCCTCGCTCATCCCATTACTCTCTGGAGGCAAGCATCACACTGCATTTTCGAAATTCCTTCTGTACTTTTTGGGCTTTGGGCCATGCTTTATCATCCTTTCCATCAGCGTAGAAGGACTTTTCTATGTGACCTACTCATGTGTCTTGATGGCCTGGGTAGTTGTAGAATCAAGTGTTCGGAACGGTGCACTTCACATGACTATCGACAGAAAAGGAACAACCAAAGTTTATAATTTCGAGGTGGATGATCTACGGATAGCTCTCTTTTTCCTCTTCTTTGTTCAGGTAGGATTCTTCGGCACCGGAAAGTGAGTCTCTCTCAAGCTACACATATTAATACGATGCTGAGTCGAAGTAGTGTTGCTTCTATCTCGTAAGGCTTTCTTGGGAGGTGTTCTTTTATCGCTAATTTCGGACGGTTGCAGCTCTTTTTACTTGGAACCTGTATACCGCTTGTTACCTATTTTCAGTCCTTTCATCATGGCAGCACTCCTTGTTTGTCACTGTCCCACACTCTAGTCTGAAGTTTACTGACTATTTTCCAGACTTTCAAAATCGTGGCGCCGTATATCATCCTGGCGATAGCTTTTGCGCTATTAAATGATTTCCTTCACCTCCCTCCATTTTCCCTGCTACTCGTCGCCCTTACGCTTACTGACGGTATGACAATAATTTTCTTTTACAGTGTTCGAGACACTGGTAGGCCCAATTCGTTCTCATTCTAGAGTTCTTTCTCTTATGCGTCCCAGGTTCTTGGTTGGAGATTGGCCAGTCAATAACCTTCTTTTGCATCACGTCCATGTTATTGCTGTGGTCCACAGGCATCTGCGCGGTCGGCGAATATCTTTTAACTGACGTGACCACAAGAATAAACTTAAAGACCGAGTAGCTGAAGCCTGAAAACTTCCATACGGGGGTTTCGTGTTACCTATTAGGGGAAGTTAGCTTATATAATCAAAAATGGTTACCTTTGTTCGCTTGTGCTACTCACTTCACTGGCATTGAGTTGACTTTGAACGTACGTTGACCGTTGACCGTTGAGCGCTTGAGCGCTGAGCACTCACATTCGCAACGACCCAACATGCACCATGTACTGGAAGTTACCGATATCCTCAGTGCTGTCTTCAGCTTCACAGATACCAGATCCAATGCTGCCTGTGCTCTTGTGTGCAATGGATGGATGGAGAGCGCACTCGATACTCTTTGGCAGCGCATTCATCGCTTGGAATATCTGCTTCGAATATTGGGACCCATGGGAGACCCTTCTCAACGCCATTCCAGAGTTGTGGTGCGTTCATTTGCTTGACCACGAAGTCCAGATGAACTCAAAGACATTTTATTTTTTTATCACAGACATTTTTGCAACTTCACATAACCAATGACCGCTGGGAACGGTTCTCCTACTACTCCAAACGCATTCGTCACTTGGAGGTCACAGACTATCCCACCGAAATCCACGAGAGAGCATTCTCAACACTATCTTTCTCGCGACCCATCCTTTACCTCCTACCAAATCTCAGACATCTTCGTTGGGCAAAGGATCCAAAACGACCTGCATTGTCACTTGTTCTTTGCCTCCTTTTTCTTACTCCAGATTTGAGAAGTCTTTCTGTGGACACTGGTCACTTCGATCATCAGGAAGGGGACTTGTTTGCCATCGACAACTTTTTCAAAGATGTCGTACACCGCTCTCCTCGAATTGAATCCTTTGAATTCCACTCTGATATTCTATATCATGACTTGGGACCATCCCTTTGCAACTTCCTTCTGGGACTTCCTCACTTGAAAACTGTCGTCATTTCTGACCACTTGCTAACCTCCGACGTTGTCACGGCACTTGCCAAATGCCCTCATCTCCACTCTATTCGCACAAATCATAATTCTGATTCTAATCAAATGGAGGATTTGGAGAATTTTATGCCTGTTATAGGTCCTGCTGCGTTTCCATGTCTGAAAGAGATGGAAATCAGGTCACACATCTGGAACGCAGTCTCATTCCTTACATCTGAATTTCCTGCTGCACGCCTTCGACATCTTTCCGTACAAACAATCTTAATCGAAGAGGGCAACAATGTTGGTGAATTGTTCAAAATCGTGGCCGATGTATGTCCTGGAATTGAGAGTTTGGAACTCTCGATGACCAGCCACCTTGATGCAGAGCATATACAACGAACCCCAGGTCTCCAGTTCGGCGACTTGGAACCTCTTTTGCGTTGTACATCGCTTACATCGTTAAAACTGAGTGTCCCTGCCCCTCTTGACGTCGACAACCTTGACGTGGGCGAAATGGCGGCTGCCTGGCCTCGTCTCCGCGAGCTTCGCCTGAATGCGAAGCCAGAGAGAACTGAGCCAGAGAGCAAACACATCACATTCGAAGTGATGGCGAGTTTTGCGCAGCACTGCCCCCAATTGGAGGTTCTGGAACTGTATATTGAGTCGTTTTATATACCCTCATTAGAAGCTCGCAAACCTTTACGCAACCTGAGGAACCTTGATTTGGGCCTAGTTGGCACAAATTACACCCCTGAAGACCTCGCCAGTTTCCTCACAGATATCACCCCTTCAAAGTGTCATATTGGAGGATCTCCTTATGTTTTTGTTGATGTTCAGCCACAGTCGCGAGCAGTGGCAAACGTTGCATACAGTAAACTCATGAAAACATTCGGCCTGATACCCATGTTGCGTAATATTCATGCACAGTATCGGGATCGACTGTTAACCTTGGAGGATGAGGTTAGCAGGCTATCTACTCTTCTCTCATCAGCCACGGTCTCGAGATGATACCTCTCGCGTATTTATGATATTATTGGCTATTGTCTGTATTCATGATCAGTAAAATTCACAACGCTATTAAATGTTGCCGCACAGGGCAATATCAATTCCCAAAGACGACGCCAAACGCGCCTTCGAAATCGGCAATGATATCTCCAATGGCCTCGATCCCAGTCGAAATCTAGAAACGATGACTAAAGGATTCTGTAGCCATTCGTTCAAGACTTACACGAATCAAATCAGGTGGGACACCCGACCTCAACTGTTCTTCCGCAGTCAATTGAGCGTGTGTTGTGCTAGCAGGATGGATTACGAGCGTTTTAGCATCCCCTATCAACACAATGAATGAGCCAGATGATGCAGGTAATGAAATGCTGCGTCACTTGCCGACATTCGGGAGATTGCTAACGAGTTTCAAATTATCGACAAATTCGCTAGCAATCTGGGCGTCGCCTTTGATCCCAAAGCTGAGCATCCCACCAAATAAGCCGCGTTGCATCTGCTTCTTCGCCAACTCATGCGAAGGATGCGACTCGAGACCAGGATATGACACCCAAGATACATGGGGATGCTTCTCGAGCCACCTAAACCAAGGTTCAGATAAAAAAGGGTTGGAAACATAGAAGAGATGTACCTCGCGAGAGCGAGGCCGTTGGAGCTATGTCTTTCACCGCGTAGACTCAGTGTTTCCAATCCTTGGAGAAAGAGGAAAGCACCGAAAGGATTGAGACAAGGGCCGATGTCTCGCAGCATCTGAGCGCGAACCTTGACGGCGTAGGCAACTGGACCAAACTTGTCGCAAAATATAGTATCATGGTAGCCTTCGGCAGGGCCTGTGAATGCTGGGAACTTCCCAGATGCACGCCAGTCGAATTTCCCTGTTGAGAGTGTCGAAAGTGTGAGCACAGATATCAGAGGAGATCTACGGAATCGCGAGTCCCACCAGAGTCGATTATTACCCCCCCAATTGTCGTCCCATGGCCGCCAATCCATTTGGTGGCGCTATGCACTATGGCAATGTTTCAATGGCTGCAAGCAGGGTATTTGGAGGCATGGACTAGACCTATGATATCGGCCCCAAGATCGAATGGGCGAACAAGAAAACCTGAAGACGTAAAAATTCAGACGTTTTTGTTTGTCACAAGTGATAAATGACATACCACCCATTCCGAACGTGTTATCGACAATCAACGGGATTTTATTATCATGCGCGACCTTGATGTGATAACTGTTAGGTATACATTCCTATTACTGAGTAAAGCGATCCTCGAACCTTGGCAAGAGCCGGGATATCGAACAAAATATAGTCTGGATTTGCAATAGCCTCGACAAAGATCGCCTTCGTCTTATCGTCAACAGCTGCTGCAAATGCTTCTGGAGTCGTGCCTTCCACAAAATGACACCCGATACCAAAATTTTTGAAAGTTACTGGAGCAACCGAATGAGTCCTTCGATGGTTGTAAGATATAAGAATCCAAGACCTTTGAATTGATTGTAAGTCTGGAGAATTATTAGTATTGATAGTGTCTTGGTGGAGTCCTGGACTCACCCCGCCATACAGGTGATTCCTATGCACGTAACATGTCAGACATGGTCAGGGTATTATACTTGTTGACGCGAAGTGGGGCAATCCTTACGAAGATACGATATTATCTCCTGCCTGCGCAATGGCACCAATGGCGAGAAACTGGGCAGCTTGGCCAGAGGAGGTGGCAACAGCGGCAACGCCACCTTCTAGTTGAGCCATCCGTCTTTCGAACACATCCTAAAACATGGGTTGGTCTGACCCGATTGAAAGAAAAGACAGCTATTGTGAAAGACTTGCAACAGTGGGATTTGAGATCCTCGTATATGCGAACGCTGGATCACTGTGGCACGTCTGTCAGACTCTCGAGTGTCGATATTTCGTGACAGAATCACTCCTACTTCAACGCAAAGATCTGAGCAGCATGCTATATATGAAACGACAGTTAGATCTGTGTCATTGAGGCCCAAAGTTAATGAAGCACATACAGCCGAATTGTTGAAGACAAAACTGGTTGTCGAATAAATTGGCACGGCACGGGCATGAGTGGAAGAATCTGGCTGTTGACCTCCGTGCAACTGGATTGTCTCGAACTCGGGCGCCCTGCAACAGTGGTAGGGATGAATCGCAGGCACGAATCGACTCACTTATAGAGCTCGCCCATCACGAAACGTATTGAGAAGTAGCAATGAGCACTGCGAAGAAGGGAGAGGGAAGAAAGATCGAGGTCTCAACGCGTGAAACAATGAAGGTTGCGGCCATCAACAGTCAAGAATTCAATTCAATCGTGTGCGACAGCTAAGACACCGCTGTAAAGGTATATTTTTGGTCGAGTTTTTGGGATTATGGTTCCTCCCAAACGAAGAGATAGATTCTCTCCTACGCAAAGAATACAGTATTAGGTATCGGAAGATGAGTGTCCAATGTACTGAGTGGTACACAAGTCCGTGTAGGGTGTCTATAGGAAATGCAATGAAGTTGGTTTTAGGGCTTTGGAAGAACGGTTGACACAACGAGAGGGGAAGCTATTTCATGGATGATAATGAGCCTCGGAGAAAGGAGAAGGGAATCCCCACATACCATCCTGGTCTAACTGCAGCAAATATCCTACTATTCCCTCTTCCGTCCAGCCATTCCTCGCAGCATCCTCTCTCTCATGCTCGGAAGATGTATAATAGTGATCATGTATTGGTCGGTTGTGAAGCTGATAGAAGGGCACTCTGCCTTCACCTGCCGTTGGATATACGTATCCCAAAACACCCTCCAGGTGATAGCCTCGTCGTTTGATCGCGTAATCTTTTTCCTTTTCAGACGTCGTGAGGAAATGGTCGGTCAAACCAATGGAGTAGAGTCGATACAAAGGAACAGTGTCGCCTGTTGGTGAAGGGGATGTGTAGACGTAGCCAGTGGTAGTGCCTTTAGGTCCTTCGATTGAGTAGCCGTAGAAGTGAATGTAGTAAGTAATTTGCGATGCATTAGTGGAGTAAACGTGGTCAACGAGGTCGGTTTGCATTGCCGACCATACTCTAGCAGTTCCAGGTGGATCTCTACGAGTAAGCTAAAAGATCGAGGTTAATAGGTTAGTTGAATGAAGGGATTTCTGCAAGACTAACTTCAAGGCCATCTACGAAGGCGTAGCACGCCATAAAGGCAGGGAAGAGTAAGAAAAACGACAATGAAAGGTTCATTGTTGACCGTCACGTAGGTTGCACTCAAAGACGGCCAAAGAAAGCTTGAACGTATATGTCAGTAAACAAATGCAACCAAACACCATCATTCCTCTTTCTCTTGGAACTGATGTTGCCGACTCAGGTCAGTGTCATATGGTAACAGTGATGACCTGGTTTGAAGCTCAGTCTAGAACTCGTTGTCTTCCTGCTGGTGGAAAAAGTTCCTAGCCCTGCCGCATTTCGAAGTGACAATTCTCCCCATAATATTATTGTGATACAAAATAGCCTCTTAGTAAATCTTTTTGGCCTCTTTTCCCTCACGGACGGATGATTAATATGAGTTTATCAAGGCCCTTGCATGAATTAATACTGTTCAGGCAACTGTAAGTTCCTTCATTAAATTCACGAGATGATCTGACATACGCAAGTTGCGCCACAGATACTAGATCGTTCATAATCACTTTCGTAACCAAATGATGGTGGAAGCGAGGATATATTGCAATGGGGTATCAATTCAGTACAGTTTAGCAGCCACACGGTCACATCATCACTTCAATCGTAGCCAGCCAAGCCATAGAAGGTTGGCTTTCGGCGCATTGGGGTAGGGTCCCAGCACATCTCCCGGACTGTCTCGTCATACAAGTAGTCATCTGACTCTATCGCATCAGACCCCTCAAATCTGTATGGGTTGTGTCCCCTAAATTTCTGCAGATCGGTATGAGTCAAATGTTACATCAAGTGAGAGGAGCTGAACTTACAGGGTTGAGAATGGTCTTGCCGTGATGTCTTACAGCAGGAGCGGCGCGGTAAATCATGTTTTGATGTTCATGCATCATTTTTTTGCACTCCGCGATTTCCTCGCTCTCTTTTACTTTCTTTACATGTCTCCTGGCTTTGACCTTCTGCTTGAAGTATGGAATTGCCTCAAAAGTCTCGTAGACTCTCGTCGGCACCTTGCTAGGCATGTGGATTTTCTCAATCGTCTCGTAGACCTTGGTTTTGGTCTCGTGGACTTTGGCCTGTACTTGTGGCGCATGAGAATGAAGATGGAAGTTGACTGGGAAGTGCATATTGTTGTGTTGTTGGTTAGGTTGGTTAGGTTTGTGATGATGTAGAATTCCCCATTTCGCTGGGGGCTTTATAGCCTTTCAAAAAGGAGCGTTGGGTTCTATAGGAGCCAAAACTGGGAGTTTGGTGGATCGAGAAAGCTGTACATTGTACAGCATCGCATACCCAGAAAGTCTGAGTGTGGCGCTTCGCACTTATGCGAACGTGGTTGTGGACTTGGTGACTTGAGTGAAATGGTGTAGCCTCGCGTTAGTGAGAGGACACGGGAGATCAGAATGAATAGCATATCTAGATGCGCCACCTGAGAAGATTTGAATTGATAAAGCAAGTCACCTTACTATGCGTAGGTATGACCAATGCCTCCAAGTTTCCCTCAAGTCTTGATACTCACAGAGTTTATATGGCATACCACATAACGGAGTTTAATCATCGATAAAGTAGATCGTAGCTAGCCAGCTGACCAGAAGGCCAGTCCGTATAGGAGGTGGCGATTGCAACCCTAAACGCTATGGGGCATAATACCTTGATCATCACATCAGACCCACTGCAGGCGATGCTGGATTGGCGCAAAGAAAACTGAATTGCGGTGCTGACCCACAAAATACCGAATAGGAGACTGGGAGTAAATGCAAAGTGTGGCGCCTCCCAAATCTGGGCAGTTGTTTGGTTGTATTTTACCCCCTAAAAAGACGGTTACGAAGTTGGTTACGAGCGCAGAACATGTGCTTTGAAAGAGATGCATGTTCTGCGCTTTGAAAGAGATAGTCATGTTTCATCTTAATTATATATTCCCATGGAGTCCTGGATTGATACTCGGTACTTATATCAATTCAAAGTGGAGAGGTTTCGATCTCAAGCCACTTCAGAGCTCTCTCGTCATTCTTGAGCAAGGGAGCCAACTTCTCCCAGGTCTGCGCATGATAAGCATTCAACCATTTCCGCTCATCCACCGAAAGCAAGTTGACGTCTATGAGTTTCTTGTGGATAGGGCACCTGGAATGTCAACTTCAGCAAGCAACTAATGAGAGAGAGAGAAAATAATTTGATACTGACATAGTAACGACCTCGAAGCCGAGATAGCCTTTATCACCGAAATTATTGGGTGTGTCAACGCTGCGAACGAGAACGATACTCTCGATTCGAATGCCAAAACGGCCATCGGCATAGTATCCTGGCTCGTTAGAAACAGTCATTCCTGCCTTGAGTGGCGTGCTGTTATAGGCTTGTATTTGCGTCAATTTCTTTCGCCCAATCATCATTGACGTGGCGTTTTACCTATCCGTACCCCTAGGCCGTGAGGGCCTTCGTGAACGTTGAGGTAATGGCCAACGCCGTGGCCAGTGCCGTGACTATTCTAATGTTAATACGCTTCGCACTCGGACAGGTTCCCCCTACCGATAATCTGAGAAGTCTGTCAGTCAGCAGCCTTTGTGTTAAGAATGATATCACCTACCAAGTCCATCCTGCCAGAGAGGCCTGCGAGCCCAGGAATCACTGTTTTGATCAATTAGTACGACATTACGATTAACGTGAGACCAGCAAGAAATTACATTATGTATCCTATGCAACGATTAGATTGTTAGAAAAGTTCCACATAATAAATAACGCACCTGTCGTCCCTGATGGGAAGATCGCTGTATCCATGGCAATGTGGCCTTGGAGAACGCGAGTGAAAGCCCGCTTTTCCTCATCCGTCGGGTTGCCAAAGTGCTGAGAAAAGACTTATGAGCAGCGGTAACACCAGACGTATTGTCAGACCAACCCAGGTCCTTGTCACATCTGTAGTTCCATCAAAGAATTGAGCTAGAGGACGCGTAAGACAAAGTCAGAGAAACAACTTTCGTTTTCCTTGCCTCCAGAATCGCAAAGATATATCTACACAAATGGACAGTCAGAATCCCGACAGGTTCCACAAAGTCACACATACCTGATCTTTCTTGATAACGGCACAGTCGGTAGGATCAGGCTTGTAATGAATGATGGCTTAGAACGAGTCAGACTTAGCAGAAAACAGTGGAGTGAAAATCTACCAGCGTTCGGTCCAGCGGACGATATTGTATCGAACGAAAGTCCGCGGAAAAGAGGCAGCTCGCTGGAAACATATGTCTAGAGTCGTCGAGGATAAGAGTATTAGGTACGAACGATCTAAACGCTTCCAGCTTGTCCGCACCCTGGCTCTCGGTGACCTCAACGCCATCGTTGAGCTGCTCCTCCAGCCAAGCAAAATAGCGTGCCAACGCCACGCCGTCGCGTATATGCGACTGTCGGAAGCCTTCCAATTCAGTGGCATTCTTGACAGACTTCAAATCTGCAATAGGAGAAGGGGCAATAGTGTATTTGCCCTGGTCAAACATGAGCCCAAGGATACTCTCAAAACGTTATTTGCACTTGCCTTTCCTAAGGCATGGGCAATTGCAAAACTGGCGGTATCTCCAATGAGAACTTTCTAATGACCACTTGCTTGATTATCGAAGTTATTTATTGTGTCAAAGCACGTACTGCTTCTTCATCCAAGGTCAAAACTGATGGCAGCGTCTTCAGATAGTCGAAAAAGGCCCCATAGGGATGGATGTTAACAGCTTCTCCTAGATGGGTCAGGACATCTTTGTCAAGCTGGGTCTCCTCGACAAAAAGGTTGACCGAATCGACAGTCACAACAGCGTAGGAGAAGAACACTATGCTTCGTTTTCAGTCCATCGATCGAAATTTAAGGATCAACACGCACCTGGATTGTATTCAATATCAGAGCCACGTAAATTGAACAGCCAAGCAACTTCATCCAGCATATTCACAACAAATGCCTGGTATTTCTTCTTCGCTAGTTCCTCTCGAAGAGCGCGAATCTTGTGACCAACTGATTGACCAGCATATTTCTCATCAAGATGGATAACTGGATTGTGAGGTCGGGGCGGGCGATCGCTCCAGACGGCATCAATAAGATTCTTTTCAATGGGGACCAATGTGGAACCCTTGGGTTCCAGATCCTTAAGAATAGTGTCCGCGTTGGCTATGTTGAATGTCACAATTGTCCGAAGACTTCAAGATACATCGCACTCACATGCAGATATCAGGGTAGGGTCAATGCCTATTCGTGTTGAAGGTTCCAAATTCTTATGGATGATATGAGAAGGTGTACAGATGTTGCGCAATCATAAGCACCTTGGAGAGGAATTCCTGCCATGTAGGGACATCTGCACCTGTTCAGTTTGGCAAAAGATGGGAATTGCATAGTACCAACCTGGGAGACCTTGTTTCATCAGTTTCCAGTTTCTGGTTAGATGGATGAGATGTCACTCTGAGGTAAAAAGGTTGAAGCAACTCACTGATCCAATTGTTTTGCTGCCTGCAAGAAGTATCGACCATCCGTGAACAAAAAGGCATCCTTTGAAGTCACCACAGCACATCCTGCACGTACGATGAACATCCCGATAGGAAACGAAGGAAAATCGCCCACCTGCCGAACCGCTAAATCCAGAGATGAATGCCCGACGCTTGTCGCAATCGGCGAGATATTCACTGGAATCTGTGAGGATTTAGTCAATCTTGCATGTTGTATGATCGTTTGAGCTTATTCACGTTGATCTTCACTGGGAATAACGAAGGCTTGGACGTCGTGCTCTTTTTGAGCCATGAGCTGACGCAGGGCGGTGAGGCGGGTTGAGGTATTCACTGGTCCGCTTAGTTCTGCCATGGTTGAAATGCTCTTTTTGCTGCGAGAAGCCCGTCTGGACGAAGAGGACGAAAGGTATCGAATCCAATGCACATGACGGGATAACATGGGCCTGACTTTCCCAACTGATCGGGTCGTATATCGGAACGATAATTCAAGCGCGTCCATGACTCCTAAGTTCGTCAACTTTCAAGGATCTACATACATAAGTGCGCGACATACTTACTTATGCATCTCGACAACGGAGCAAAATCCGTCATTCTTTCACTGCGTTCTATCATATTGATTCATAATACTTTTTGAACCTGGTGTTATAACCTTCTTTATATTTCAACTGGTTGAATGGTCTAGTGGTTATGATTTCTGTCTCACATTGATGGTCACAGAAGGTCTCCAGTTCGATCCTGGATTCAACCAAATTTTTGCCTCTTCTCAGAAGCTCTCCGATTATAAAACTTACATCGGCCTCGCCATTGCTTGCAATTGTCATCAGTCTCGCAGAATTAGAGCATCGCTGGAAACCCAATCTTGATTAACCAGAACAAGTAATATCGTAAGTCCATCTCTGTAGAGGGTATCTATGTTACATTACGGGAGGACTATGCGAGCATCCATCGAGCCTGAACGACTAGGAATTGGCGAGTGGCTCTGGCTTCGAGACCCGTTTGCTCTGCCATTCAACTGTTGCTTTGATCCACCCTTCAATAAAGTCCGTTCATTAGCATTCTCGTCATCCTCTGACTCTTCCTCCCGAAGTTGTTCCAATCCCACCGCTTCTGACGATCCTTCATACTCGCCAAATGCATTGAAGAGCGTCCCTGAATTACTGCGATAATGTGAGCCTCGCCGGACCTGGCCTCGTGGCGCTGGACCTATTCGTGAATCTCCGTTCCATCCGTCAAGAGATGGACGGCCCTGGAGGCTCAGGCGCGGATTTAAGAGGCCTCCCTCGAGTGCAGAGTGCTCGCCGAGAGCAGGTTCGGTTGTTCGTGATATATTAAGAAGGTGCACACCGAGAAAAGTCACAGTGAAACCACAAAGGAGTGATACAGTGTTTGTTGCACCGGTGGTGTTAAAGCCTTGGAAGAGTATAAGGGATGCCGTGATTGTTGCGGATGTGAAGCCAACGAAATACATGGGATTCACTCTATCACAATGATGAGCTTAAAACTCGTGTATCAAGAGATGTACTTACACGTTAGTGGAAAATGTGTCGAGAGCTTTGTTGAAGTAGTTCATCTGCACAAGAATACAAAGGGCAACGAATATTCCCAGTACATAAGTTGCCACATGTGTGAATTGGTTTTGGCCTCCAAACGTAAGCTTCACTGCAACGCCAAAGCCCTTGATGGCCATGACGGACACTGAACCAACGAGAGAGCAGATGGAAATGTATATGAGAGGATTTGACCGGCCGTATTTCGGTGCAACGGCGTATATCATGATCAGGGTGAACACTAGGACAGTAAGGCAGTACAACAGAAATCCTAAATGACGGTAAGAGTGGGGGGAAAAAATCCAAAGAGGTAGTCAACGCACCGGGTCGCAGCACATACGTGAGATACTCGTCTACCGTTAGAATTTCCTTATCCTCTGGTGCGTGAAGTACGATGATGAGAGAACCAATAAAGCAGAGCGCGCAGCCCAATCGTCCTAGATGCCCCAGTTCTTCGTTCAAGAAGAAAGAAGCAAGGACAGCACTACATGCAGAAAGGTGAGCAAGGAAGTAGTATGAACAACAAGCTGGCGTACCCAATGAGCACACTGAGCGCTCCTAGAGGCGTCACAAGTATTGGTGGGGCAAATGCATAGGCTGCGAAGTTGGCAACTAGAAGGTTGAATCAGACGATATTTTCCAAACACACCAATTCGCCACTATTCACCTTCACCGATGACCACTACGTAAACCAGAACATCAGCGTTAAGCCTTGTATTGAGCTGCCAAGTTACGCACTAGTTGACAACCCAGCCCACCATATTGGATTCTTCAAGTACGACAGACTGTCTGTAGCAGATTGGGCACCGTAGGCAGCATTTCGTTTTGCAGTGTCATTCAAGCCCTGTCCAGTTGCATAGATGAGCAAAAAATAACAAAGATACATTCGTGAAGGACAATACTTTTTTGGTTATGATGAAGCTTGTGCCGATTAAGACGGAGCCCGAGATGGCGAGAGCAATACCAATGTATTTATCGTCGACCATGGGGACAAAATATACGGACGTGGCCTTCAGGCCACTTTTGATCTGTGGAGGTCAAGCGAAAAGAGAAGATGTCGTTGAACGTTACGGTTAAAGTTGGTTAAGGCCCAGCGATCTTCGTGGCATTCCTGTCGCACGTGCTCAATTGTTTACCGAATTCATCTTCAAATTGAAGTTTGCGGGACCTCAGCTCAAATCGAACAACTCACTGCCGCAATTCTTCAAGAAAAGAAACTATATCAAGTAAATTATTACAACAGATTCGCAAGGTATGAGCAAGGCCATGGAGTTATCCAGTCCATGCGAGGAGGTATGTAATTTGTCCAAGAATTGGATCAGGATCTGGATGGGCAGCTGGATCTTATACATAGGTGAGTAGAGTGTCCAAGAAGGAGTACAAATGGCAAGAATTCTTAAATACATAATTATTTTCAGGGCTTCAGTCGTACCGTTTGATTATCTTGCGTTACGACTCATAGTATTGGCACATCTTCTGGATCAGGCGCCACAGGTAAACCGCACGGAATGTTGATGTAGAGAATTCCATTCTCCATTGATGCTTCAATATCTTCACGCTGAGAAAGAAGAAAGGCAGAAGGGGAAAAAAAGAAAAAGAACACAGTAAGAATTCAGACTCCATACAGACGCGCCAGGAAAGAGCGCACATTGGTTTCGGCGGGCACCGCAAACGTCCTCGCGAACTCGCCGAACCTCCGCTCTCTGACAGTTGTCAAGTCTAGCATCATCCCGTCTGCGGTTTCTGCCGCAGACAGCGGCGGGAACACAGGCCGCGAGACACCAAGCACAGAAATTTGCTTAACGCGGTTCCAAGAGCACGTCGAGAGCGACACTCTCACATCGGCTTTGCTTACGCCTGGAACTTCAAGCATGACTCTGAGTTTCTTAGCCTCGGGATCGTACCATGAGTCGGAGCGGAGCATCCATTTGCGGCGAGGTTCGACACTTTTATCTCTGCTTGTTGAAGGTGGAAGCATCGTCATACTATCCATTGGCGACCTGGAACACTAACTCTTTAACACTACTATGAGAAAAGGAAAGTGGACATACCCTATCGTGGAAGTATAACCAGGGATACGACTGGCTATACTCGCTGGAGAAGGCACTGCTGGGGAGGGCATCGACGCCAATGGCACACTGGGAGAATGCATTACTGATGAGGATGCTTGCATTGATGGCACCACATGGGCTGATGGCTGCACACTGGAGAATCGGACAGCAGTAGGTTGTTGTCGAGTCGGTGGTGCAGAGCTCACGGCACTGGGTGGGCGCCTATACGGATGTGCTTGTTGCTGATGAGTTCGGAGTGATACACGCGTTTGCCTACTGGGACCGGCTGTTGAAGTAGGCGCTGTGTTTGACCGAGTTTCGACGTGCAGGGAGCGATGTTCAGCATCCCTCAAGCTCTCACGATGGCTCTCATGCCTCTGGGGAACATGGTGGAGGCGAATTGGAGTGTCATCGAAACCTGAGATGCTTTGAGAAGGTACAGCACGCAGTGGGTCTTCCAGTCGCTGCACAGGATTGTGTGGCGTGATTGGTGAACGCTCTTCTGGCGAATGAGAATGCCGTTGTTGAAGCACATTTTGTTGTTGTTGTTGATGTTGACGTTCAAGTTGCTGTTGTTGATGTTGTTGAGCTTGAGCTTGAGGTTGTCCTTGAGGTTCATTCTCCATACTAGTAGTCTCCCAAGGAGGAAACGTAAGTGGGGTTGTTGGATTAGAAAGGTCTTCACTAGGGTACTGGCCGTATGGAAACGACATCAGGAAGAGACACTCAAAGTTCTCCATCATGGTCGAATTTATAAAGCGGCGCTAAGAGTCATTGCAACACCGCCTCCGAATTCGTCAAACAATGGGCATGAGGCGGGAGGACTCCTGGAACCCATCGCTTACTGGGGTCCTTGCACAGCATTTGTCGGGATTCGTCGGGACACGTGACTTTCACTCCATCTGAGAAAAGGTTCAAGAAAAACAAGAAATCTAGTCGTTATACTTACAGCTACACTCTACCATAATTACTACACTACAATAACATTCAAAGCTCCAGGTTCGGGGCCATAAAACGTTTTAAAACCCCGTATCTTAACTCACGTATGTTCCGAGTCAGT